>JAHPZR010049954.1:0-20391 GCA_019787425.1 Platygyra sinensis | reverse complement strand
ATTAAAACTAACGGGTTTAAAATGAGTATCGTAAAACCAAACCAAAAAAGTTACTTACCAATAAGACTACTCAGCCAATCTCTAACCATGGTAAAACAAAAACCAAATCAATTACTTACCAGTTAGACTACTCAGCCAATCTCTAACCGTTAAAACCGAAACCAAAGTAATTGCCTGATTTTTTTCCAATTGCCGCCTTAAACAAAGCAGGTCAGTTATAACAAATAGTTCTTTTGTCAGTGATCTCCAACGACATAATTTAAATTTATTCTGATTACATATGCCAAAGGGATTATATACTGACCCTTTCGCATGCCAAAGCCAAGAAGCTCATTGGAAAAATAGAACTCATGTTTGATATTTTTTGCTTTCTGTGTCTGTCTGCCGGCTTGTCTGTCTGTGTCTGTCTGTCTGTGTCCTTTTGTCTGTCTGTCTACCAGTGTCAGTTTTTTTGTTCTCTTATGTGTAAACTTTATCATTAATACTCACAACATTTAGGGCGCGTTCGTTTGGGATCAATGCGGAATAAGAATAATTGGAATAATGCGAGTAAGCGTTTTTTGGGAGCTATTTTTATTCCGGAATACCTGGATTTCCATTCCGGCTATTCTGCTCCCAGGAGCAGAATAGCCGGAATACATTCCGGAATATCCGATATTCTTATTCCGGAACATCCCAAACGAATGTGCCCTTAAATTGATTCAGTTTGGTTAAGTAAATATAACATTGGCAACTTACGGTCATGATAAAAGTTATTAACGAATTCTTCTTAATCGTTGGGTAAAACGAATTTTTAAAAAGGTATGCTGCTAAATTCGAAGTTCTCTTGCCTGTTCATGCAGATGTTCCTATGCCAGTTGGAATCATTAACCTTGCAAGTGAAATAAAGGAAAACAATCTTACCTTGAGATGGAACCAGCCTTGTGACAACGGAGCACAAATAACTCATTACACGGTTTACCGACGAGTACTGAGTGAAAATGGAGCAGCGCCTGAGTGGACTGAGGGGTCTATATTAGCCTTGGTACCGGCCAATCAACAACTGGAATATGAGGACACGAGAATGGAAACTGGGAAAACTTACGAATTTGTAGTGACGGCTACTAACACATGTGGCGAGAGTGAAAAAGTTCAGGAGGCCATCAAAAGAGTAAAAGTCTCAACAGGTAAACTTAATATGGGTTAGATATATAGAGGATATTACACGGTGGCGAGAAGATATGAATTTTATGTTCTCGTGGCAAGAACAATATTGTGCTTGCCACGAGAACATAAAATTCATATCTTCCAGCCAATGTGCAATGTTCTTTTTATTATATGGAGAAACCAATTCAACAAAAGCAAAAGGCGGGAACGTCATAGGAACGATACGACACTCACAAAGGTGACATACGGAAAATGCGCCACTCGGGTCCCGGATGAAGTGGCGTATGGAATCTACGAGTGGTTTAGTTCCCAGTAAAACACTCTCCTCCATATAATAAATATATATCTTACTAGGGTATCTAAACGACAATAATGCTGCGGCACATTCTGTTGATAGTGACATATGTTACGTAGTCCTTAATCTATCTGCGCGTTCCAAATCTTACATTATAACCTTTTTTCTTAAAGTAGTGTCAAATTGTGGAGTGTACCTTAAAATCTGTCCGTGTATGCATCAAATTCATGCATCGATGGCGATGTGTGACAAGGGATCGAGACAATAAAGCACACACACATAAGATACACATCTACCTCCCCTTTACCAGAAAATCGAAAAGGTGAAAATCGAATTGTAGGAGCAGAAATCTCACTTATAAAGTCTCTAGAGTGTCGACAGTGATGAAGACGCGTCCATCGCCGTAAGTGTGAAAATGCTAAATGGTAAAACAGCTTCCGGTTGTTTTAATTATTCTACAAGTTTTAGTAATGGCGATTACTCTTCATCTGATTTAAGAATTCGACCACAGAGGCAAGACTGCTAAGAAATGCTTTAAAATAAGATGTCACAATTAATTGTCCAGATTTATAAAATTTCACGTACTAAATTAAAAACAAAAGCAAGAGTTGTTAAAGTCAATCACGATCTCCCTCACATTGCTTTACACGTAAATCAGACTAGCAAAATTTCTTACTGGAATCCACGCTAAAAGACGGTATGACATCCTCGTGTTAAATGCAATGCATTCTGGTAAAAATTGATAAATTCGAGAATTCGTACTCCCTCATATATATATATATATATATATATGTATATATATTTTAAGTCGTGATTATGTTGTTGCTCGCTCGCTGCGGTCGCTGCGCAGCAATTAGACGCTTTGTTGTGTAGTATCGCTGAGTATTTTTACGAGTTATACCGCATTTTGACGAGCCCTAAGACAAACAACGGCTAAAAATTCTCAGCGATACTTCACAACAAAACGTCTAACAAGAGATTTATTACCCAACACGAGATGTTTTATAGAGTTGTTTTCAACTGAGTGTCGTAAAACCACAACCAAAGTAATTACTCCAGCCAATCACAAAGAACACAGACAATACAGTGAACCAATCAAAACTCGAAGCAATTACAGGTAGCTGACGCAAAGTGTGGGAAAATGCATGGTAAAATAGGAAAAGGTAAAGGTAAAATCTTTATTTAGACACGGTATTTCCTTCAGGGCTTAAAATTGGTCTAACTACCTAACTAAAATTATTAAAAACTACTACAATAAGAGAGATACTAAAAACCTGCTTTACAAGAAAGCCGTGCATGCGAACGTATCACCATTGGTTTTGGTTGTACTTCTGATTGAATGAAAAAGTGGCGCGAATTTTTCAAGCCAATCATGTAGCGTAGAAAGTGCAAAACCAATTACTTTTAGACACTCAAGTGAAAACCGCTCTATCCAACAGGCCAAATTGTTACGTCCGTGTGCGAATTTCGCGGATATTTAATTACTGGGAATGCTTGACAGAAGTATATAGTTCCAGGTCTGATTTTATTTTCCAGAAAACATTAACACTTGGTGGCTGGGAGAGTTCTCTAAAATTATGAAACCCTCAAACGCGTCTGGGGTTTTCTGAAACTCCCTTCGTGTTTCAGTATCTAAACAAGGGAAATAGTGCCCTATTGTTTAAATAATTAATACATATTATTTTCGCTCTTGGCCATGGGTCATAAATCGAAGGAGTAAACACTCGGTCTGTAACTTACAGCAGAGACCGAGAAGACGAGGTTTATGTTAACGACAATGTAATGAAATTCCCTCGCGTCTGCATATGTTTGGACCGTAGTGAATGGTTAAAGTTAAAGGGCACTAGTCAGCCTCCGCCATTTTCGAAGCCATCGAAATTATTGATATTGCATGGTGAAGCATCGATTGCTTTACTGTAAGTTGTGTTCCGGAAAGTGTGTTTGATTATCTGCAGTAGTTCCACGGTGGTTTCCTTTGTTTTTATGTCCTCTGAATAAAATATAATAGCCAAACTCTCTCATGTAAACAAAAACAAAGGCGTGGCTGACTAGGGCCCTTTAAGGCTAGAAGTAAAATAAAACACGATATAAAGAGCCGTCTGCGCATCGATAAAACGTCATCACTGATTTAAAAGACCTGTAAATTTTATAAGTTGCTTGTACGAATCACGCTTTACTTTGAACGCTTTAATTTGAATGCTTTACTTTGAATGTTTTACTTTGAATGCTTTACTTTTCAGATGAACTTCCAGACATAGACAATCTACTAAACTTTATGGGTTACGCATGGCAACTCGTTCGTGATTGGTGGAACGGGAACAGAAGTAGTTTGTAGAGTTTAAAGATAATCAGTGCAGTGTGACGATGCTGATGACTGTATGTAAATCGTCAGTATAGTATGATACGCGCAACCATTTATTTCTATAATGATCATAATATAGCTTTCTCTAATATAGATAGGACCCTGCACACATGCACTTTGATTGCTCGAAAACACATGTTTTATCAAAGTATAATCAATGGTAATGTAACTCAATGTATGGGTGGAGTCCAACTCGGTCTGAAATCATACGAGTGATAACAAAATTGGACGACCGCGCAGCGGGAGTCCGATTTGTTTATTACGAGTATGATAACAGACCGAATTGGACGACGCAAAGTCTTACTGTTAATAATAAAAACTACAATTTCTGAGAAAAGAAGAACAGCCAAGTTATGAAAGAAAGGAAAACTTTGCATTAAAAGACTGACAAAGGAAGCGTAACTTTTATTAATGCCGCTCTCAAATTAAACTGCAACTTTGAATGTATCGGTTGATAAAAACTACAACTTAATTTCGATGTAACTGGCTTATTGAACTGTCCGATAACAAATTGTCCGACTTGGCAAGTGAATTAGTGGAAAATAGGAGTCTTTAAGACCAATCACAATCGAGGAAATAGTACTTTTTGTGTTATTGTTTTTCGCCACATTACTGCTATATCATTGTTAGCAAACATTTTGACGTTTTTTACCTTAACTTAAGTGTTTTTGCTCGGCCATTTTGTAGGCACTTTTCATACTTCGAGCAATCTAACTTGCACGGTAGTGTTTTACCAAGTTGTTGTTAAGCAGCAAACACGTACAACCGGCACGCGCGTCCAAAATGTACAGTCATTCGCGACACGTCTCTCTCAAGGTAAACGTATTCCTCAAGAGAGTTGTCACTCTGACTAATACTTTTTCCAGTGCATATTATTGATTAAATCTATTTTGTTTACAAAGAACGACCACGCGACTGTAAATCATTTAGTTTCGCACTTAGGTTCCCGGTACGACAGAGTCTTTTAACAGCAGCTTGGTTTTCTTTTAGAGTGATTTTTTTAGTAGTTGAAATGATAATTTAGTTAGTGTGATCCGTAATACTCGGCCTTGTAATCAAGAAGAACTGTGGGACCTGTTGGTTTCATTCATTTGCGAACAATGGAACACTTAGTTAATTATGCAATAACTAATGGTGCGTTTTAGAATTTACATTGATATATCGTTTGTGTGTGTGTGTGTCCAATAAGTTTGGCATTTTGAGTTTATTCGCTAATAAGCCAACGAGCGAGTTCCTCGCTTAACTGCTATGTGAAACTTAAGCGCACGTGCTCTACGAATCATCGACGGTATTTCTTTTACAAAGGATTGGTTCGTAGTTTGAGAACGTTTGAGAGTTGTTATTTTGTGCTATTAAGAAGAACCCGTTTGTTCATTAAAAGAATATGCTGAGAGTTGTTTAATTAAGAACGCGAAAAGTTACTCTTTGTTTTAATAAGTTAATTAGTTTGAAGGGACGCGTTCTATGTCATCATGGACATCGAACCCGTAACCGGTGTGGTTGCCTGCGACAGAGATTTAGTTAGGAGAGGTTTCTGTAACTCTTAGTGAAGGGATATATTTACTAAATAACGAGTCCAGGACTTTCTAACCCTTCTGAGGGCACCGCCGCCTTTTTGCAGCCGGTAGGCCAAGTAAACCAGCCAATCACAACGCGTTACGTGTACAACGAGGTTCGATTCTATAACTAGTAGTAATCAAAGATTAGTGAGAGTGCGTTCGACGTTGTATAAATGTTGATATAGATACCTTAAATGATTTCCCTAGCTGACTCTCGACCTCTAAAAACCAACCTTTTTTCATCAACCACCGGGCTTTTACAGAAAGATATTTCAGTGACAAAGTCCATGCCAGTCCGATTGAAGATTGCGTTGCGTGACGGCGCTAGTTTCCGTAGACTCACAAGTTTAATAGGACTAAAAAATTTACATAAGCTTTCAAATTTCGTGCTAATTATTGTCACATTTACTTGTAATGTTTAAGCGCAAAAGCTAATTTGTAAAAGTATATTTTTTACGAACATTATTCTAGGCAGGAAGCTCAAATATAACTGAGAAAACATTGGCAATCGCGTGCTCGTTCATCGCGTAAACAAACTCCGTGCGACTCATTCGAGTATTTCCCCTAGCCTGATTAACAAAGTACACAGTATTTACATTTCCGTTCCTTGGTTCAGGCTCACTCTTATTGATCTTTCCTTCAGAGTACTCTTCCACTGATTCCAAATAATATTCGACCTGATACAACTGACCTTTTCTGTCGCAATTGGAACTAAATCCACAAATGCAATCAAATACAGCCCAGGGATTTAATACAGCTACTTCCACAAAACATCTCAAAGCCTAGGCGACCGTGTTCGTGAACATGTAAAATAAACAAGCTCATCGTGAGCCCGAACGAACGTTTAAATAACATCAGACTGGAAAGGACTGTTGAATATAATACTAGTCAGCCTCAAAATTCCACGACGAAAGAATCCAACGCTACCTCTGAGATCGAGAGCACATTGAAAGAAGGGCCAAAGTCTACATTGCCTGCTCACGTGCTCACGTGCTCACATGTTCTTCACGTGCCAGTTTACTGACCGTGACCATAGTTAATAACTATGCCGTGACATGCCCGTGCAAAAGTTTAGCCGGGTGGCCATTTTTGTCTCCTTACAGGAATGTGGATTTTCCAGACTATAACCTTATACAGGGCAACTAACTCTGCATAGTCACGCAACAAAATTAGGCTTGCGTTCCACTTCGTCGAACGCAAATAGCGTCGTTTAGCGTTATACGTGCCATTCGGTTTCTAGCCTGACTACCGTCTAGATAAGAATAAATTTGCCAAGCTGGACTCAGGTGTGCTGACTCTTCCTACCGCACTATTCCAGTCCAGAGGGGCGATCGTTACGAGCCTTAAATCTGTTTGATAACATGAAAAAGGAAATGAACAAGCCTAAGCCGAGTATTTCACTGTGGCATTACTCTTTCCTGTAGACCGCAACACCCACGATTTTTTTGCCGCCTTTAAAGAAACGTTTTTGACGCCACAAGTTTGTTTCAAACCAATCACGTGGCACATTCAAATGCAGCACGTGAGGGCATTTTTCTGTGTGGCGTCACGGCGTTCTACGTGATGTTCATTTACAACATGTTTATCTTCAAGAGCAAAGCTTACCAGGCGTTCTGCGTCTAAAAACTACCACTCCGAACTTGTCCTGATCATATTTTATCTTCAGCCGATAAACAGTAGCCTCCTACGCAGACATTCTTTGGGCTCGTCACGCAATCTTCCTCCCCCGCGTTCGTGGGGCGATTTTCCAGATGTGGTTTGGTTTTTTAACTCATTCATTGCGAAGCAATGGATGAGTTTTTGCAGAGAGGGGAAAACGGCGTTAGCAGAAATCTGCGTAGACGGATGTGACGTCGTTAGCAAAAATAGCGGAAGTGACGTAACAAATTGGTTGGATTTGCGCAACCGCTGACCAAGTAGTCAACTTGCCACTGATAGCTAACATGACAAGCCTAATTAATGCACTTTCTGGATGATTGCAAAACACCGCGAGAGAATTTGTGTAATAAATGTAGGCATTCAGTGAATAAAATGAGACCAAAACATATTTGTAGATATATATTTAAACATCTATTTTTTTCTCCGAAAATGAGCCCGCGTGCCTACCCTTCCCTCCATCTCGTGTTACGTGCCTAAGAAGGCAGCCATTTTCACGGATGTTGTCCACGCCAGATGGGATGTATACTGTATTAGTTGATACATGGAGTGAATTTGGTTTAAAATGTTGAAAAATTTTAGAATTTGTGGAGCCCAAACTGGTTTGAGATATTCGTCGGATCATGCGGATACGTCGGCCTTCATTACGGTCATTACGGGCTCAATGAGTCCTCTCAGCTCAATGAAGGCATGTGGATTTTGACTTCAATCGTTTGTGATTTCTGGTGAGTAAATATCGCTTTCTTTAATTGTTTAAATTTGCTTTAAGCAAAACATACAGCCCACACGTCAAATCGAAATGACCCAGAACTAAACTAAAGTCTGTTTCAGACTAATTATTAAAGAGTCCAGAAATATTCGCCAGGGTTACGATCGCTGCGTGACAATTGCTATAAAGCTCCACTCTACTAATAAGCTTTTTTACAGCGTTATGAAATTGCTAGTTCCACTGAAATGCCAGATGACTACTATTGCTTTATAATAATGGCCTTAAATCGAATAATAATATTATCAGTAACAGATGATATCCTGAAATGCATAAAGTGGAATGGAATCTGTACTTCGTTGCTGATAATCGTCGCTCGTGTGTTACACGCGTAGACCCAGAATCGATCAGGCAAAACAAGACATCAAGTTTAATGAATCTAACCATGATACCAAAGCTGACAATAAAAGCTGTGTAACACTTGGTGACTATTGTAGTCACCCAAATGGGATTGAAATGCAGGTAAATAATATATTCAATATCTCAGGTTGTTGAAAACAGAGTTGATCAGAGTTATATGCAGTGTGTTTGCTTTCACTCAAGACTCTTGTCCTGCTAGGCCCGGGTTTACTAAAAAGGGATGTGCCCTATTTCTGGTATCTTCCAAATTATGTTTATTTATATCTTCATCTTTTTTATCTATTTAATTTCAGGGGCAGCAGTTAATGTTACATCTACTGGATTATTCCTGGCTACCCATAATAGTTATTTAATTAACAAAAAGTAATAAGTAATTATTATAAACAACAATACAGTCAAATGAATAATGACAATGACAACCCAAGAACTTTAAATGATAAATACTTTGAGTTCAGGGTAGATTGTCTTGGCAGACTGAATCCATCAGACTTCAACGCTTTCCTTCGAAAACCAAGCTAACACACTTTCAACTTCATTTAGCCAGCAGATAACTGATGTACAATTTGAAGCTCACCACCTTTAATTTCATCTACACCTGTATTTTTTGTAATATGGTACATGTTTAAAACAGTTACACAAGCTTTCTCAAGGTGTACTGATAATTGTTGCGCTAATCACTTACATTGTTTGAATAAAATATCATACATAAACTGTAACAAGCAAACAGTGAATGAGGCTTTCACTTCATTTAGATGACCCATCATTTACTAAACAATGAACACAAATGCTTGACAACAAAACATAAAGAATGATGCTATATTGTCCTAATCTATTGTACAGCAAATAATTCATTTACCCAATCAGTCAATTGCGAGCCTGCTGATAGCTAAGATACATGTCAGGAAGAAGCTTGATGCTTATTGATGCACCACCAACATTGTTAAATGCTATAATACGCAAGAAACACTTATAATAAGTCATTTCATGGCTAAGAGCATGAATGAGTTGGCTTGTAAGAGCCCTTTGATTTTTTCTACACCCTCCTAAAGTTTGATATTCTGAACCGGCGCGGGTGTTTCCTTCCACTACAAAGGCCATAACTCTGAAACGGAAGCGAAATTAAACAAAGCCCGACACCCTTTTTCGAAGGAAGTAATAGGGAACATACCTGCCGATTTTCAGCCAATTCCGTTAGAAAACACGCGTAAACGAACTAAAAATGTTCATCCTTATATGCAGTTTTGTTTTATCGAGAAAAAGACGAAAAACCTTTTGCGAGATCAGCATGATTAGGTGTTAAAAATTCCCTCCGCGCTGACAGATGTCGGCATGGGTCAGTTTACCAAAACAATGGGTCATGACAACTTGAAATAAACAGACCTCTACGTTGCAGTGAAATCGTCCGAGAAGCGAAAAACTACTTATAGGTCTAAACAGGTTTGTATTTACACTGCCGTGATTATTTCGTCGGCGGCATTGGTATTATGTTATTCGAGTTTAGACTTCTTCGTTCTCCAGGCATTTCCTGAAACCATATATGCCTCGTGAAGCCAAAAGAAAAAGAAAATTTCGAGGTCTATATCAGTCGACATCTACATCTGGGCTTGACTTGATCTCTCGCTGTGAAAGTTTCGGAATCGCGTCCGTTCTCCAGGAATTTCGTGCGACTAGCACTTGTTGTATTTTGACCTTCAGCTTCATTGGCGGGACTTGTGTCCTCGAGTTCCTTCAACCATTTTTTTTAGTTTAAAACAATGCGACCCACAGTCGCTCAGATCAGGAGCCAAAGATCTTGTTCGACGCTGAACTTGCTGGTTCCACCAGATTTTCACCCCTTTGGCTTCTTCGGAGACGAAAGTGGGCAAGAAGTTTTCTTGCGGGTTTTCGCCCTGACATAAAGATAATTTGACAAGAACGAAGATGAAACAACGAGATCGAGAACGGTTCGCGTGCGCAAATAAAATATCACACCGCATGACAACTAGCGGTGAATTTTAATTAGAGCTGTCAACGCGCCGTAAGAGATTCCATGAGATTCAAAAATAGTTTTTCTCTTTATCGTAAAAAGTAAAAAAGCTTTTTTCTCCATTCTTTCTGTAAATTATTTTTCTCAGTCTTCTCAATTTGAACAGCGAAAAAAGGATTTTTCGCATTTTTCTTACAGATCCACCTACCATGATACCTTAAGTCTGAGAATGTTGCGCGCGCACCATGTAAGTGATAAATTAATTATCAACAAACTAATTCGTTACATTTGTGACGTACCTCATCAGCAATACTGAGGTTGTCACAAAGGAAAGCTTCACACAAGAAGAAATGGAAAATTTAATTCCTGCTGTTCTTAGAAAAGCCAAATGAAAAAGTCACAGATCATTTGTTTTCTGCTGTTGGTTGGTTATTCGACTTTTTCCATTGCTCTTGCTTCGGAAATAACCGAAGGTAAGCTAAATATATTTACCTGGTCTTGGTATTCTATTTTTGGGGATTACTTCCAGTTAAAATAGCTTTAAGCTAATAAACTTTTCCGATGTTTACGCCTTACGTTAAATGCTCCTGGAAAACACGAAAGATGTAACTGAACAAGAAACTAAAGTTCTTCTCTCCAAAGGAATAAAGCCCTCGCATGGCCAAACGGACTCGAAAGTAGACGCAACTGCGATTCCGTTTGACCAGGCCTTGCGTGTACTTGAGTTGACATGCCACGTATTTCGCTCACTTTGGTCGAAATCGAATTTACACACAAGTGGACGCAATTGTTTCACCGTTTAGCCATCCAAACCAAGTCAAAGCAAGTTGAGTCACATCCTCAACACCATGTAAAAGGCAAACAATAGAGAAAAAAAAGGACGGCAATGAAAGGAAGAGGAACGGGTAAAAGAAGAAGTAAAGGACTGACCTTCCTTTTATTTTTTATATCGTCACCTTTGGAGACAGTTTCGGGCAAGAAGAAAACGCTCCCTTAGAGCGCGATTTCAATTTCACCAAACTTTTAGGCCGCCTCCAAGCCATGTAAACCGGCAAAAATAGAGAAAGGATGGCAATGAAAGGAAGAGAAACGGGTAAAAGAAGAAAAAAAGGACTGACCTTCCTTTTCAGTATATTTTATATCGTTACCTTTGGAGACAGTTTCTGGCAAGAAAAAAACGCTCGCTTAGAGCGAGTTATGTGTCTTTTTAAAACCGAGATCTTGCGAAGCAGCTCACTGCGCATCCTTTAAATCATACTCTATTTGCATTATGGTGAACAGCAAGCATCTTTGTAGATGCGTTCAGGCATGCGAAATAAGAACGAGAAAATTCTGTTGAAATGACGGAGTGACTTACCAGAACGAGTATAAATTAAAGAACGCGGCGAAGGAGATCAACATCTCCAAACGGCGGTCATGCCCTCGTTAGTATTTGCTGTCAATATTTGTCGTTGAACTACAATCCTCGACGAAAGTCTTGGTACACCTTTCAATACCTGTCAGGGAATTTACCACTTCTTCCCCTTCCCCCCAGTTCAATGTTGTCCCCTTCCCCCCAGTTCAATGTTGTTTATCGCGATGAAGTTGTCATTGCTCGTTTACAACATTGTTGGAGGGGAAGGGGGTTGCCTATTCTAGCGATGCTATTAGGTATTGTCCCCCAGATACCTTGTCAGCGTATTTTCGTTCCATCTGATCCACGTGTGCCAAAGACCTTTGTCGTGGATTGTAGTTTGGGGTCCATATTCTTTATGATTTATGGACCTAGCCACAGGCAAGATCCATGAACTTGCCAAAAAGGACTCGACCAATACGGGCCGCACAATCTAGTTCAATAAAATATTTCTTATAATGGCTGTTTTAAACTGCTAATAAATTAAAGCCTCCGCCTGATCCTTTCTCGGTAAACGCGCGCGCGCGAAAAGTAAGCATTTATTTGCACTTCTCATATCGCTTTTGTGACCTGTTAATTTAAATTGTCCTCCAATTAAATTAAATATTAAAGTAAAACGATTTCTACTTCTGAAAAAGCTGTTAAATTCTTTGCAATGATTTGCAATGCTGTGCGCGGTATCGTGATCACTCAGACAGTTTGCAGTATTGACTCTGCTTTTTTCCTTGGCATCAGAGGAAATGTGCGATTGATCTCTTCGTAAACCTCCATTAGTTTCATTTAAAGCCGACAAAATGGTAGCTAACGTTTAAGTCAGAAGTACAATACAAACAACTGATCAATCCGGCACTTTTAAATGGGCACGCACGCGATGCAAAACATTTTTTTTTTCATTCGGAACTCTGCAAAAAAATCGGGACCCATACCGATCCATCAAGATCACTGATCATTTCACTTGTACCTCAGCCATTTATACCTTTTGGAAACAGGGAGACCACTAGACGACCGATTCCAAAAATACCTTCGCGACATAGAGAGAGACGACAAAAACGCATCTAAACCGGCCGCGAGACACTTTAATCTCGCCAATCATTTTAAGCAACAAATCGCAAGCCTGCCACCTTCCCGCATACATCAGGTAACACGGAAAGCCGCAAAGCTTTAGAGCAAAAATTTATGTTTTAAAACGGAACTCTTAATCATGATCCTCAAGTTATCAAAAAACGCTTTTCATGTAACCTATTTATTCTGTTGTTTTTCACGTTACCATGCACCAACCAATAGTGGAGTTCCATCTCTTTGTATATAACTTACACACAACCCATAATTCCTCGATTCGCTCCGACGAAGGGATAACACTCGAAACATCAGCTTTCTAATCTCTTTACTGAGGCCAATTTGTATTATCAAACTAGTTGATAAAACCAAATTATCTCAATTTTTATTGGAATAGAAAACTGCTTTAATGTTAAAACTAGTCATTATATAACTTGTGTTTCAACCCCATGTAACGCGTGCTCTAATTAATGCGCGCTCTGATTAGTTGATTGTTCTAAATTATAAGGCATTATTCTCCTGTAATGACCACCTTATAAGTAATTTCTCCGAAACACAGTTTAAGATAAAAACTAACAAAAAAATCTTAGGAGGTTTCGATTTCGCTGAGATCATTTTCAAGTGTAAAAATAATGAGATCACTCGTGAGAATATGAAGAGCGATAAAAAATATGGAAATACGTACTAAGCGTTACAAAATGGAAGTGATATAAGACTAAAATACAGCAGGCTAGATAACAATGGGACAGAAAAAAAGTTAAATAAAATAAAATTTACAAGAAGATATAAAAATAACTGCGAGGATGGAGTCAGACTGAAAGCATCTTATAAATTAAGCAGTCGAATTTGCTCTGGTACTTCTGAAACTAGGAGATATGTCACTTGGGTCCCTCGTATGTTGATCTCTAACGTGTTTCCTGATTGTAGATCCCTTATGTTCCGCCTTCAATGGGTTAATACAGGTGTCGCCATGTGCAGCCGACATAATCCGCATGTCACAGATCACACTTAAAATGGTAAAAGCGCATTTTTACTCACGATAGGCGGTTTGCTTTCTTTTGGCTTGATGTTAGATCGGATCTTTCGGCTTGTGTATGCGGATTATTATTATTATTATTATTATTATTATTATTTGTCTTAGCGTTATCTAGCCTTCTGTATTTTAGTTTTTTATCACTTACCTTTTGTAACATTACTACATATTTCCATATTTTAATCGGTTTTTATATTCTAACGTGTAATTTTACTTCTTATATGCAAATTTCTACTCACTATTTTATACTTGAAAGTGACCTCAGCGAGCTAGATCGACACGTCATAAGATTTTTTTCGCTAGTTTTATCTTAAAATGATTATCTTGTAAGGCAAAATTCATCGTAAAGAAAATACTCTCGGTTTATAAATTGTTATCTTCACAGGCTAAATTTCATGCATTATATTCGATGGGTTCAAATTTCTACCTTTTTGTTGTTGCTTGTCCCTTTATCCGTTATAAACTGATAATGATAAACAATTGTTTTCCTGATTATTTGGGAAACAGAGGTGCGATCTAATGAAAACAATGCTCGTACTGAAAAGAAATTGCCTCATTGTAGTCGGCTAAACTTATATTGAAGATGTTACACTTTCAAATCTCTTGTAAGAGGAGGTCTGTAACGAGAGAAGTTTGAATGCAGTGAGGCCTGCTCACACGGCCGTAATAACCGACTGTCTCAACATTTTTACGTAATAGGCCATTTCAGAGTTACCTTGCACTTTTTTGTCAAAACAAGTCCTCGTGCAAAACTTTTCCCATGAAAATGAGTTTGGTTTGCATGAAAATGAGCACATAGATGAATTTCTTTTTCCATAACAATGGGTCTGCTCTAAGGCCCGTTTGGCTCTGAGGCCAAGGACAACTCTTAAAGAGCCTATTAAAGACAATATACATAATAAATTATACATGTCATTGAAAATTAAGGATGAATGGTATGATCCTTCTGTAATCTGACATCATGTTTGTGTTCTCTGCCACATACGAGAGAAACACCCCGAGGATTCCATATGCTCTAAGATGAGATTTCCTTAGAGTAGGCAAATAGAGGCTTGTCCCTCCCCTGTCCTCTGGCATTAGGATTTTTTTCGGGCTATAGAACCTCTAACAAGCTTTATTTTCTTTTCCCCAGACCCGTACACTACAGTCGAACTGAGTAAGTAAGATTTTATATGATAACCATCTTAGCCCGGTTATTAAAAAAATACATATATATTTGTCATATGGCAAACAAGAAAAATTTAATTCCCCATTGTAACTGGTTGTTAGAAAACTGTTAATGTACTTGCGAAAGGTGACGAGCTAAACTTAATTCTGCCAAAGTTTACTCGTCCTCTTTACCATGTCAAAGTCTTTCCATACAAAGTTGAACATTTGTTTTCTAGTGAACATACATGCAGTAGTTTACAAAGTTACTTACTGCGCATGACCGAACGGACCAGTTCAAATTTGATTCAAAATGCGTTAAGAAAGGAAACTTAAGTCTTACGTTCCTAAAAGGCTTATCAACGAGTACCAGCCGTCATCGTAGGGAAAGGAAAAGACCAAAAGTAGCAGAAATAAAATACTCTATGAGGCCGAAATTGTGGAGGTTGATAAAGAGAAGAAAAAAAAAAGCTGCCAAAATATCGGGACCCATACGATCCATCAACATATTTACGTAATAGGCCATTTTAGAGTTATATCTTGCACTTGTTTGTCAAAACAAGTCCTCGTGCAAAACCTTTCCCACGAAAATAAGCTGGGTTTGAAGGAATATACACATAGATGAATCAAGTTTCTTTTTTCATAGCAATGGGTCTGATCAAAGGCCCGTTTGACAATGAGGCAAAGGACAACTCTTAAATAGCCTAATAACGACTATGCACATAATAAATTATACATGTCATTGAAAATTAAGGGTGAATAATGGTATGATCCTTCTGTATCTGACATCATGTGTGCATGTTTGTGTTCTCTGCTACATGCAAGCCAAACACTATGGGGATTCCATATGTTCTAATTAAGCTGGGGTTTTCTTGAGAGTAGGCAAATAAAGATTTGACCCTCCCCTGTCCTCTGGCATTAGGATTTTTCTCAGGCTATAGAGTCTCTAACAAGCTTTATTTTCTCTTCCTCAGCAACCTTAAAGCCCACAACTCCTACGAGTAAGTAAGATTTCATACAATAACCGACTTAGCTCGGTTATTAAAAATATATGAACAATAGTTTCCATTTGGCGAAAAAATATGCTAGGATATTTGTCCGCGGACATTATCTGTTCAAGGGCAAATATCCGAGCATATTTTCGCCCCAAATGGAGACTATCGTGTTTATTATCCTTCAAATCTTTTACGCAACGCGCGTAGTTTTGAAAATTGGGGTATATTCTCGGATGTCCCCCAGTTTTAGCTGGGGGATATTCGGTCAGGTGTCGTGTTTAGACCAATCGCGCGCGAACGAAATGATTTGATGAATTATAAATATTTAACAATTATTCTTTGAAATCGAGGTAAATATTCTGCCACTATTCACCGAGATTGAGAAGAATAATTGTTTTAGTATATACACAGGAAGTGATCTCAACAACATTTCAGAAGGAAACCATAAAAAATCGATTTAATTGGCCTCTCAATTCATGCTCGGAAAACGTGCAAGCTGTACAAAGCACGCGCGAATTCGCGAAACTATTTACAGAATCTTTGAACATGGAAAATCTATAGTTAATCTTCGAAAAAACCTCGTGACAGTCTAGAATAATGGTCCTTAAACACCGTTCAAATCAGTGTGAATCAAAAGTATGCTTTATTCAAAAGTATGCTCTATTTTTGTTTGGCTTACGCATTATTCACTCTGTAGGGGGTGAATAATGCTCATTAGCCAGAGATAGCGAACCAATCAGATTGCTTAAAACACCAAGATCACTGAGTGTGTATATACTAAATATATTTGTCACATGGCAAACAAGAAAAATTTAATTCCTCAATGTAACTGGTTTTTAGGAAACTGTTAATGTACTTGCGAAAGGTGACGAGTTAAACTTAATTCTGCCAAAGTTTACTCGTCCTCTTTACCATGTCAAAGTCTTTCCATACAAAGTGAACATTTGTTTTCTAGTGAACATACATGCAGTAGTTTACAAAGTTACTTACTGCGCATGACCGAACGGACAAGCTCAAATTTGATTCAAAATGCCTGAAGGAAGGAAACTTAAGTCTCGCGTTCCTAAAAGGCTTATCGACGAGTACCAGCCGTAATCTTAGGGGAAAAACAAGACAAAAAGTAGCAGAAATAAGATACTCTATGAGATCGAAATCAGTTGTGGAGGTTGATAAAGAGAAGAAAAAAGAGCTGGAAAAATATCGGGACCCATACGATCCATCAACATATTTACGTAATAGGCCATTTCAGAGTTACGTTGCACTTGTTTGTCAAAACAAGTCCTCGTGCAAAACCTTTCCCATGAAAATAAGTTTGGTTTGAAGGAAAATACACATAGATGAATTTCTTTTTTCATAGCAATGGGTCTGATCAAAGGCCCGTTTGACACTGAGGCACAGGGCAACTCTTAAAGAGCCTAATAAAGACTACGCACATAATAAATTATACATGTCATTGAAAATTAAGGATGAATATTATTATCCTTCTGTATCTGACATCATGTACATGTTTGTGTTCTCTGCTACATACAAGACAAACACTATGGGTTTCCATATGCTCTTATTAAGCTGGGGTCTTCGTGAGAGTAGGCAAATAAAGGCTTGCCCCTCCCCTGTCCTTTGGCATTAGGATTTTTCTCAGGCTATAGAGTCTCTAACAAGCTTTATTTCCTTTTCCCCAGACACCACAAGAGGACCAAATACTACGGGTAAGTAAGATTTCATTTAATAACCGACTTAGCTCTTCTATTAAATAAAATACTTGTTATTTGGCTTATCAACGAGTACCAGCCGTCATCTTAGGGAAAGAAAAAGACTAAAAGTAGCAAAAATAACATATTCTATGAGGTCGAATTTATGGAGGTTGATAAAGAGAAGAAAAAAGACAGAACTGCAAAAATATCGGTACCCATACGATCCATCAAGATCACTGATCATTTCACTCGTACCTCCGCCATTTATACCTTTTGCAAACAACTAGACTACAACGAGTACCATACGATCCATCAACATATTTACGTAATAGGCCATTTCAGAGTTACCTTGCACTTGTTTGTCAACGCAAGTCCTGTGCAAAACTTTTCCCATGAAAATAAGTTTGGTTTAAAGGAAAATACACATGGATGAATTTCTTTTTTCATAGTAATGGGTCTGATCAAAGGCCCGTTTGACACTGAGGCAAAGGACAACTCTTAAAGAGCCTAATAACGACTATGCACGTAAAAAATTATACATGTCATTGAAAATTAAGGATAAATGGTATGATCCTTCTGTATCTGACATCATGTTTGTGTTCTCTGCCACATACGAGAGAAACACCCCGAGGATTCCATATGCTCTAAGATGAGATTTCCTTAGAGTAGGCAAAGAGAGGCTTGTCCCTCCCCTGTCCTCTGGCATTAGGATTTTTTTCGGGCTATAGAACCTCTAACAAGCTTTATTTTCTTTTCCCCAGACCCGTACACTACAGTCGAACTGAGTAAGTAAGATTTTGTATGATAACCATCTTAGCCCGGTTATTAAAAAAATACATATATATTTGTCATATGGCAAACAAGAAAAATTTAATTCCCCATTGTAACTGGTTGTTAGGAAACTGTTAATGTACTTGCGAAAGGTGACGAGCTAAACTTAATTCTGCCAAAGTTTACTCGTCCTCTTTACCATGTCAAAGTCTTTCCATACAAAGTTGAACATTTGTTTTCTAGTGAACATACATGCAGTAGTTTACAAAGTTACTTACTGCGCATGACCGAACGGACCGAGCAATGGGTCTGATCAAAGGCCCGTTTGACAATGAGGCAAAGGACAACTCTTAAATAGCCTAATAACGACTATGCACATAATAAATTATACATGTCATTGAAAATTAAGGGTGAATAATGGTATGATCCTTCTGTATCTGACATCATGTGTGCATGTTTGTGTTCTCTGCTACATGCAAGCCAAACACTATGGGGATTCCATATGCTCTAATTAAGCTGGGGTTTTTTTTTATTTATTTATTACAATTTCAGCAAGGGAATACATGGGTAGAATGAAAATAGAGTAAAAAATGCCAGGGAGGGTCTATAAAAGGGTCTGAGACCCCATACAAGATAGACCACCCTATTTACTATTGTATAACAATCACACCACAATAGGGAAGTAACACTAATCCAATAATCTTAGGTAAGAGGTAATCTTACCTTGTATAAACTGAGGGTCCCCAATAGGGTTCTTCAACATCTTGAGAGTAGGCAAATAAAGGCTTGCCCCTCCCCTGTCCTCTGGCATTAGGATTTTTCTCAGGCTAAAGAGTCTCTAACAAGCTTTATTTTCTTTTCCCCAGACACCACAAGGGGCCCAAATACTACGGGTAAGTGAGATTTCATATAATAACCGACTTAGCTCGGCTATCAAAAAAATAGGTCCGCAATGCGCACTTGGGTCTTATGCTTTATGCTAGTATGCTTTTATTCCTTTTGGGTTGGAATTCTGTTTTCAAATGTCAGTATTTATGAGTTTAACTGCTGCAAGTGAGAAGGTAGGCAAGCCCTTCAGTAAGATTTTTAAGTGGGAAATGTATGGTAGAATACTGTTTACTTTATGCTCACTTTATTCTCTAATAATAATTTATTTAGCTTTTAGTCTGAATGGGACAGAACACAACATCTTTCTATTTAGACCCATTTTGTGCATAATGTGCCATCTTAGTTTAACTCTCTGAACTTGGCACTATTTACACATGTCAAGTGAACTTGCACACGTTGTGTCAAGAGGTTTTGCTGCTTTGATGACTCAGAATGTTTAAATTCATAACTGTGCACTGTGGCATTGTCAGTTGTTTTTTGAATAGTGGGCTCCATCCAAAAAGTACACTAGGCAGTAAGGTTTGGGTAAAAAACATGCCGCGAAGCAGCTAGGCAAGATGTACACTGCGTATCGTTTGTACATTTGTTGATGATTTTCCCACTCTTAATCATTGTTATTTCGGAGGTATAACAATCTCTGATATTCCCCAGTTTTAGCTGGGGAATATTGGGCCATGTGATAAGACCAATCCTGTGCAGTTGAAATATTTGATGGATTATAATATTGTTATAATACTATTGTATTTATACCATGCCATAGAAAAAACAGCCAATCAGAATGCAAGAAATCTGTTGTATATTTGTCAGTATTCCACCAAACCTTCCCATCGATCAGTGCAATTTAACTGCATTACACCCAACCTTCCCTTCCTATCTGGCTACTGCATTTTCTATGGCATGGTATAAAATAGCAATGTAACCCTTTCTCATGGTATAATTGTGGAATGTCCCACTTGTCACTTACATTTTCTTGGTATACACACTCGCCTAAAGTATTCCACTCTAAAATGTTGCATAACTAGCAGGTGTTCTATCTCTACCACATTGTATTTGTATTTTGTTTATAATAAGGCAATAAAAAATGTTTTCATCTTTCTCTTCCTGGGCTTATTTCATGAAGTATGCTATAATACAATTGTCTTTTTAAAAACTTTAAAACCAAGTGGAGCCCAAAAAGAAATTACCATTTTACAACAGCAGTAGCTTCCTGACTACAAGCAGAAGTGATGTTTTGTCTCACAATAAATTTGGCAATTACTATGCACACAGAAATCCAAGGATTTGAAATGTTTGATATTTTGCACTTTT
>JAHPZR010049953.1:0-11277 GCA_019787425.1 Platygyra sinensis | reverse complement strand
ATGTGTACAGCAAAACGATTCGGAAAGGCTGTTCATCTCATTTTAGGTGTCGAAATATGGCATAGATTTAGACTGCTCCCCCGGCTTTTGTTATAATTTGTAATAACGTCAGTCCTCGGTTGGCCGGCACCGACAGACGTAGCTACACGTACATTCCTTCACTTCAGCGATGGGCGGAGCGGAAAGTTTGAAGTTTCAACCTCAATTTTAATCGCGCAGCAAAAATAGGAACAAGAGTGGTAGGAATGTTTATCCCTCACATTTTAATCCACAAAGTTCAATGTTCTGTCTCCAAAAATCACAAAGGGGACTGGACCACATGATTGCAGGAAGCAAAGTGTATTTGGCTGTGTGTAGTAAGCTATATATAGTTCACGCTGGTTCACAGAATTTTTGTCTGATAAGGTCAATAAAGGTAAGAAGTTTCCTCACGAAATTACCCACAAACTCACTGGTTCCCAGTCCTTTATAGTTACTGCCTCATTTTCTGGTATATTTTTCACCGACTTGTTTTCATTGATACATGTATTGAATGAAGATGTTGTCTGCGTTACCAAACCAACACAACTTGACGAAATGCCACTAAGTTCGTCTCCAATAAACAAACTTGAAAACAAGTTTCACTGAGTAAAGCACAGTGTACAAGCATCCCTTACTTGTTATTGGTGTATTCATTACCTCTCGATTTGACCATGGGTGGTTCATAAGGATTTGAATAATCTAATTATGCTTGCTATATGGAATGCCTAGTTCCACAATTTCAAAAGTATGGAAAAGCACGCCGGAACTCTAGTAAACGCTGGTAAATCGTAGGTTTTGACGTTTAATTTCCAGTCCTATGTTTGTGTTCACCCTTTACAATATATTACCAGAAGCCTTACCTACTCTTCTTTTGGGCAATGCCGAGTGAATCACATAGTAACACCCCGGGTAACACCAACTAAATTCTACAGCTTCCACCTCCTGGGGACGAGGCTGTACTGTTTTAATTAGACTAACGATGAATATAAATAATCACCGTTTTTAAAAGTTTTAAATCGTTAATCGCTTTGTTTACGGCAATATTTCTCATAGTATGGCAGTACTACACGACAATTAATGTTGAAGTTTCACTCACTTCCGAAAAACTGTGTTTAACAGGATTTTGAATGGTAACAAGATTCACAGTAAACATTCAATTCAGACGGTAGATAAGTAATAACAGCGGAATATTCGGCCAATTCATTTTTTCCGTGAAAAAAAGCCAAGCCAGAGTGGTTACTAGTATTTCCTTCACTATTCTCAAGAGAAAAGAAATTTGTGTTTAGAAAATGGGAGAACTGAAGAGGAAAGATTCGCGAGATTATTCAGTTTCGTGAGAAACGATCCTGGTTTATAGAAATCTCAATTTTCGTCAATCAAGTCCGCACATATTCTTAGAATTTGAATGTTGATCGGCACAAGATGCTTCTAGTTCGTGACTTTTTTTATCCGCCGCATTG
Organism: Platygyra sinensis; assembly: GCA_019787425.1. Classification (NCBI taxonomy): domain Eukaryota; kingdom Metazoa; phylum Cnidaria; class Anthozoa; order Scleractinia; family Merulinidae; genus Platygyra; species Platygyra sinensis. The sequence goes on along the minus strand of JAHPZR010049953.1, from coordinate 9,796 downwards.
TCAGTTTAACGGTGCATGATCTTCTCAAACTGAAAGGCAACAATGTGTTAGGAGGTCAAATTTACCTACAGGTTAGTGAGGAAGCGATTCTTTTTTTAAAAAAAATAACCAATTTGAATAATCATAAATAAAAAATCCCTGCCTCTTATCTTTAAAATTAATGCATGGTTACAACTATGGCTGAAATGCTGTAGCTGTGATTTGACCTGGATTCTCTGTCCATCAGCATGTGCCGGGATTGTGCTCATGATCAAAACTTACCCTAACCATTTTTTACAGCATCTTGTCGTTGAAACGTACATGTACAGGGGCTTGTTTCTCGAAAGCCCCAGAAACTTTTCGGGCCCTCGAAACCTATTTTAGTTAATCTGTATCTAAAAACAGAAAGGTGTATACTCCTGAAATATCTTGTATGAAGAGAACCTCCATTCATATTTACGGAATATGTTAATAAAACAGCTCTGTAATCATAAGGTGGAGATTTTGCTACGGCTTCCCGGGTACGAAGAGTTTTCGGGACTTTCGAGAAACGGGCCTCAGGACAGAAAAATCCATGATGTTACTAAATTTAAAGATTATTAAATAATAAATTGGAAAATTCCGTAGATAGACATTAAAAATAGCATCCTGCAGATAACTTGGAACCGTGAGAAAGTAAGGCACAGATCTCCTGAAATATACGGCCACCGGAACTCGTAAGACTTCCGTCTATAAGCAGATTTGTGTTAGTATTATGGAAATTAAGTTTGTTTTGGTTGATAAGGTTACTGTTTCCTAAGGGGTATTAAAGATAATCATAGAAATACCGTCTTCCCCAGTCTAAGACTTTTCAAACAACCTGCCTCGCTGAAACGGAGAGAGTAGACATAGGCGTACGGGCCGGGGGGGGGGGGGGCGAGGGGGGGCGAGGGGGGCTGCAGCCCCCCAGTCTCCGAAATTTTTTGAAATTTTTCGGGCAAAAGTACTTGGGAGAAAACATTCTAAAAGGTAGTCAAAGCCAGGCTTGTAAGCCACTTTCACCGGCGTTTGTCTTGTCAAAACTGACTTAAGGTCGGAAATGATCTAAGGATCCACAATTGCAAGTATTCTGTTTTGGAAAAGCCATATGTCAATTAAATGTGTATCGTGGAAATCCGCGAGATGGATGTCATTTCCATCAAGAAAGCAATGGCAAAAGGATGCATGAAAGCAAAGGACGACCAAGATGGGCTCCTGCCAAGACTTTTGTTTTTGTAGTTGGTCAGAAAAGAGCCGTTTTGAATAGCTCCGCAAAGTGCTGGTTTTAAATTTTCTAAACTTCTCGTACAAGGAACAATCAACTGTTTCTTTTATACTGAGTTTCTGATTTACCAGGCTGTGGAATTAAGTCATTGGCTAGGAGTAAGCGATGTTTTCAAAATAACTACAGTGGATTCCCGATTTCCCGAACCCTCGTTTTTTCGATCCTCCCCATAAACTTGAACCAAAAGTCGTTTCTTCTCCTCAGTCGAACGCTGTAATTTTAACCCCGATTTCTCGAACTATGCGATTTTTAAAAGCAATTTTCGTTTCCTTTCGAGGTTCCAAAAAGCGGAATTCCGCTATGATTTCGGAATGATAATAGTTTAATAGACGGGAGAAGTGGGAACGTTTTATTTTCACTGCGATTTGAGTGCGTATGTAAAACTCACGCTTTCGGGCATTGTGTAATTTTTTCGGGGAATAAGGTCACCGTCCCCCAAGTCCGAAGGTGCCCGTAGGCCTATGAGAGTAGAGAGTGGAGAGTGGAGAGTGGAGAGCGGAGAGCGGAGAGCGGAGAGCGGAGAGCGGAGAGCGGAGAGCGGAGAGCGGAGAGCGGAGAGCGGAGAGCGGAGAGCGGAGAGCGGAGAGCTGAGAGCTGAGAGCTGAGAGCGGAGAGCGGAGAGCGGAGAGCGGAGAGCGGAGAGCGGAGAGCGGAGAGCGGAGAGCGGAGAGCGGAGAGCGGAGAGCGGAGAGCGGAGAGCGGAGAGCGGAGAGCGGAGAGCGGAGAGCGGAGAGCGGAGAGCGGAGAGCGGAGAGCAGAGAGCAGAGAGTAGTCCCCTAATGTGTACTCGTATTTTACATAGAAATTCTTGTCGCAGGGACCACATTTTTTATCCCTGGGACCAGTTTGTGGGACTAGTCGCAGGGACTAATAGTCCCACAAATCGGTCAATTTTCCAGTATGTACACACTAAGGGAAAAGTCCCTGCAACAAGTCCTTGTGACTAGTCCCCTAGTGTGTGCCTAGGTTGAAGATCATGTCGAGAGTAGTCATTTGACCAAGTTATGAACCTTAAAACATGTTTCAAAATCCATACAATTACAAATGCCTCTAATTTTGAGACAGCGTCCTCCAAAATCATTTTATGATTTCTGTGATACTCTTCAGATACTCAGTTCTTTCTGGATACTCTTAAAAATGGGCAAACATACGGCAGTGATTTTCATGCTCATCACGTGTGTTTGGGTACCAGGGTATCGCGGGCAAGTGCCGCGGCGGCGAGCTTACCTAACGGCGCGGCGGGCTGGCCACAAGAATATTCTTCTCGCAGGCTTCGTCGGTTTTTCGCCGCCTTCAAGCGAGCCTGGAAGAGAGCCCCGTTCGCATTTTACGGCAACCCCATTTAATTATTCCGTGCCTGGAGCGCGCGGCCGGGCGCATATCCATGAGGGGCCTGGGCACAGCTTAATCAACCGAACCCTCAACCGCATACGACAAATGCTGCCAACCAAGAGAAAATGCCAAGATCAGCGAAAACTATTTTTTTCGCTACAGAGTGCTGACGAGTCCCAATAAGGACGAAACAGCTGTCCTCTGGGCTGTTGCGATCCTGCTTTATTGGTTGGTTCATTTCATGTTGTATCGGCCTTGCAGTCTATTGTTTGTCGTTTTGCGCTTGAAATTCTGGCATGGAAATAAAAGATAACGCAGAAAGAAAGAGTTACGCACATAAATTTTTATGAAATTATATATGTACACCAATTTGTTTCAAATTGATATTTATATACTTTTAAAATTCCCTAAAGCGTATCCAATGGTCCGTTAGCTCAGTCGGCAGAGCGCGGTGCTGATACACCGGAACTCCAAGTTCTTCAGCTACGCCGAGGTCGAGAGTTCGAGCCTCTCACGGACCATAGCGAATTTTTTTTTTCTTCACTTCTTTTTCATTTCGTCCGAAAAAAAAACTTTCTCCCTACTTCTTGTTTTCCTAAAATTTAGCAAGAAATTTTCCGGAGACAAAAGCAATGATTTTTTTTCCTAGTGTGAAGTAACGAAACGGAAAACGTCTACCTTTGACCTCGTCGCCCGAGTGCCTGGATTAGAAATTTCGAAGATTGCAATGCACGTAAAAAAACCGGGGTTTTTTTTCGCTATCATGATAACCAGTTGAAGGATCCTCCATGATTTCAGTCTTCTTCATGAACTTTCTGTTGACTTTTGTCGATGGGAGAGTGTTCCGCAATTTATGCCTTTTGCACAACCTTAGATTCCCCATGTCAAGAGACATAGTAACCACAGGTTAGAAAGTGCGGGCCTGAATGTACTTGAAGAGCTTTTGTTTTAAATGTTGGGAATGGGCAGAAAAGATAGCAATGCATACGTTGTCAGCAAAAAAAACTGGATACGGGAAGACCACTTTATTGAAAGCGTGACAGAAAATTGGTGTTACTTTCGATTCTCACCAATTTTCGTCGTATCCCTCCGCAGATTTTTGTCAAGTTAGCTACAGCGGAACCCCGCTATAGCGAAGACCCATCCTCGGAAACCCAGGGGCTACTAGCCGGGACGATGCGATATTTTCGGGCGAAAGTTTACTTCAAGAGCTGGAGAGCCCCTGGGAACTTACTCTTACCGAACCAGTTCCAGAAGTGGTTGAATTCCGTCCCGCTGATTGGCCAGAAAAATATCTTCTGGCCAATCAGCGAGGAGTTCTAGCCGGGTAACTCTGTCGCCTTCTTACACGAAGCAGTTTTCTTCATCGATCGACCTAATTGTAGTTGCTTGGCCCATGCAACGGGGAGATTGTCGTGGAAAGTTTCAGAAAAAAATATTCAACGAAGCCGAGGAAATCACAAGGCTTAACATGGGGCTAGGAACCAATACTCTTCCATCAATTTTCTCGGCGGATTTATCGAAGGTATATCGTAAATTTTATAGCTAATGTACGCGATTTCTAAACTGTTGCTTTTGGTTTCGGGGAAAGCTAGTCGAGTACCACGGTTACTTCTTACTTCGCCTCGCGATCGTTGAATAACTTCTGAAACTTTCCCACGAATATGCAGGAGCGGGCCGTTGGCATCGGGCCACGCAACTATGTCGACCGAACGTGGTGAACGATCGGCTGATGACAGTGCGCGCACCTTTTTCTTGGCTTAATCGGGCCAAACCAAAAAATCCCGTAAGCAATATGGCTGGGTCTCAGGGCGTTAGTAAATTCAGAGAATCGACGCTCCAAACGGCCCCTTACAGAAAAGCTTGGCATTTTGTTTGCCGTGGATGAAGTGAAAGCGGAGCAGAAGACTCTGTCAAGAGAGCAAGTTACTGAAGCGGCTAGCCCGCGCGCGATTCCAAAGTTCAATGTCTTCAAGTTAAATGAGCATGCGTGTCACGCATAACATCCTAACGTGACATCTCCTCTTCTAAGACAGCTTAGAAAAATAAACAAGGTTCAAACAAGCAAACAAGGTTCGTTAACGGCCGGTAAGGTTTTGGGTGTGTACAACCACTAAATCACCCAAATGTTCTTTTAGTTTAAACTTATAGTAGCTTGACAGTATCCTACATAGTTTCAATAAGACGCTGTGGTGGTCTACGAATCCGTAGACTTCTTCTGGCGGGTTGTTCCTCCTGCGGAATATTGGTGTGTGATTCCATTTCTGGCGTTTCGATACCAGCATCTGTGTTTGGTTGCATACGAGGATTTGACTCATCACTGGCCACTGCTTCCCATGCCGGACATGGGGCTGGAGATGCCTCCACCTTGGTTGGCTGAAGATGGAAACGATTTCGACGCATCTGCGTTCCATCCGGGGTGGCCACAATGTACGAACGAGGGGCCTGGTGTTGTTTGACGACCACCGCAGGTGCCCATTCCCGTCCCCGCTTCATTCGCACAGGTTCTCCTTCATGTAGTTTGGAAAGTGGTCGAGTGCCACGGTCATAGAACGCTTTCTGACGTTGTTGACGTGTCAGCAAATTGTGCCGAATCTGAGAGGTAGACCTAGGCTGGGGTTGTAGGAGGCTCTTGGAAGTTGGCAGTCTTGTTCTAAGCTTTCTGCTCATAAGTAGTTCTGCTGGAGATTCATCCATTCCACTGATAGGGGAATTACGGAATTCTAATAAAGCGAGGAATGCGTCCTGTTTGGACTCGTCAGCTTTCCTTAGTAACTGTTTAACAGTCTGTACGTTTCTTTCCACGAGACCATTAGACTTCGGGTAGTGTGGACTAGAGGTTACCACCTCAAACTCCCACTTATTGGCAAAGTCCTTAAATTTCACACTGTTGAAAGGCATGTTGTCTGCGATAAGCCTCTCTGGGATTCCATGACGTGCAAACATATCTTTCATTGCCATGATAACTGCTTCACTATTCTTACTAGAGAGGCGAGTTACTTCAGGATACTTTGAAAAATAGTCCACTACGAGCAGGTAGTCTCTCCCTTTATAGTAGAAAATATCCGCTGCGACTGTCGCCCAGGGCCTCTCAGGGACCTCTTGAGGAATCAAAGGCTCCCTCTGGTTGCTTCGCTGGTGTTGCTGACAGGTACTGCACTTGGATACCAACTCGTCAATTGCACTATTGATACCTGGCCAAAACACTGCACTCCTGGCCCGTGCTCTGCACTTCTCTATCCCAAGGTGTGCAGTGTGTATGCGTTGTAGGATTTCGGGTCGCAGGCTGTGGGGAACAATTATGCGATCACCCTTGAACATTAAGCCCTCGTAGCAGCTTATTTCATCTCGGTAGTTCCAGTAAGGTCTTGTCTCAATTGGTGTCTCTACTTTGGTCTGCGGCCATCCATTCATGACAACTTTCTGCAACTGTTGAAGTTCAGGGTCACTCTTAGTCTCGTCCCTCAACTTGTGAAACATAGTCTCGGACAACTGTCCAGAGTCCAGGACATGAATTTCAAATTCATCAGGTTTATCTGCTGCTTGGCTAGGTAAGTAAGCTCTGGAGAGCGTATCAGCTAAAACCAGATGGCTGCCAGGTATGTACTTAACATTGACTGCATAAGGCTTTACTCTGAGAATCATCTTCTGAAGACGGAGAGGTGCTTGATGAATGGGCTTCTTCAGGATTGCTTCCAACGGTTTGTGGTCACTTTCAACAGTAATCTCTCGTTGCCCATACAAATAATCATGAAACCGCTCACATCCAAAGACAATGGCCAGCATTTCTTTTTCTATCTGCGCATAATTTTCTTGGCTTGGAGTCAGGGCTTTGGATGCGTAAGCGACTGGGCGGTCATTCTGCAGAAGAACTGCACCAACACCTTTTGAACTTGCATCAACAGACAGGGTCACTGGTTCTTTCGGGTCAAAGAACTTGAGGACTGGAGCTGAGGAGATTGAAGTTTTCAAGCATGTAAATGTGTCCTCTTCTAATTGTCCCCAGGACCATTCAACATCTTTCTGTAGTAGTTGGCGAAGTGGAGCACTCTTCTGAGACATGTTTGGGATGAACTTAGACAAATAGGTTACCACACCCAAGAATCTCTGCAGGTCTTCACGATTAGCTGGGGCTGGCATAGCAATAATTGCTTCAACTTTCCGAGGGTCTGGCTTAACACCGTCTGCACTCAACACATGGCCCACATAATGAACTTCAGATACTCGAAAATGGCATTTCTCCCTGTTAAGCTTAAGGTTGCGCTCACGACAACGGTCCAACACCTGTTTAAGCCTCACATCATGCTGCTCCACATCTTCTCCCCACACAACAAGATCATCCACAATTACCTCAACACCTTCAATGTCCTGGAACAAATGGACCATAACATTCTGGAAGACTTCTGGGGCCGATGCTATCCCGAATGGCAAGCGTGTGTAACTATATCGGCCAAATGGGGTGTTAAAGGTAGCTAGCTTGCTACTGTCCTTGGCAAGTTTAACCTGCCAAAAACCATGGTTAGCATCTAGGACACTGAACACTTTTGCATTGGGCATTCTGCTAATCACATCTTCCACGGTCTGCATGGGGAAATGTTCGCGCATGCACGGCACGATTTGAGGTCGCTAGGATCCATGCACGACTCCTGAGCTTGTTATTCTTCTTCTTGGCAACCACAAGTACCGTGTAACCCAGGCAGTGGGCTCTGTACATTTCTTAAGATCCCCCGAGTGAAAGAACCACAAAACGTGCACTTTCCTTTTTGTGAGCCTAACCGGGTCTCGGTCGACGTGGAGGATTTTTTTCCTGCCTAGCCGCCGCCAGCTCGAATTCATTCACGGTCGGATTTTCAATGTTACGTTTGCTAGCCTTGGCCTCATCATATGTGCAAATGGACCAAAGCCCACTTGAGTCGAGAAAAGCTAAGATATAATACTGATAACAATAATAATATTTATTATAATAATGATAACTGCATAGTTAGTACAGGGGACTAAATATAGCCAGTGTGGCAATTTTAATAAACACACCAAAAGATAAAACAACCATGGTTATCATCAAACTATTTTTCCATTTCGGATTGGGGGATAATCCCCATGCCTGTTTCTTCATTAGTGATTTTTGTCATTGATCTAAAGCTAATTATTACAATGTTGAAAGATCTCGACTAATTAGTAGGAATTACTGTTGTGCAGAAATAAAAAAATGTACATGTACCTTTATTTTTAGTATTCATAACTCTTGTGCAGTGGTCTTTGAAAAGTCATTGAATTTAGAAATTTTTTTGTAGGTGATTGTGCATTACAAATGCAAAACAGTTGCAGGAGAACTACCACATAGTCTTTAAAGCTTTGGCATCTCCCTTTCCAAGCCACTTTTCCCCATCATACTGCAGAACAATAGGTCACTTTCGATATATTAAAATTCAGCTTGACAGTGAGGCTTAGAGGACACAAACAAAAGAAATGAATAAACATGTTCATTCAATTTCTTTTGTTTGTGTCCTCTAAGCCTCGCTGCCATGCTGAATTTTAATATATCGAAAGTGGTCTATTGGCAGAGCTGCCTTTAAGGCCAAAAAATTTACAGAAAGCACTTGTAAACCAAACATGTGTTAAATTGGATAAGGAATGCAGAAAGCTTGTGAAATCAAAAAAGTCTGTATTATGCAAAGTTTCTGAGGTTTCACTGGAATGGATTTTAAGTGGGATTTCAAGCACAAGTTTACCAGTCAGAGTGCTAAATTTTCTTGCAATAATTTGGTGCATGAATAAAGGCTTTATGTCACATATTCATATCAAATCCTAAGTACCCAATTAAAGCTTACTTAATCAGCCTTGATTCATTTGAGCTTAAACAAAAAGGAAAAGAACTTTGTTGTACAGATTAATAGTACTGTGAAAGTAGAATAGCCCCCTTCCTAATAAATAAATCAAAGAATGCACTTACCAATGAACAACTGTGTGCACCTCATCACACACAACAGCAACATTATTTTTTGGTAAAACTCCATGGAGAACATCGCCCTGAATTTTTCATCTCCGGTCAGTGACTCAGGGCATCCATACAACAAGGCGTAATCCCCCTTTCCATCTAATATTTCTCGATCACTTTTTTTACTTTCACCTATGTAAACCAGCCTTGACGCCCAGTCACCTGAGGTTCTTCACCTGGTCCTCAACAATTGAAATCAGTGGCGAAATAACGACAACCAACGGATTGGGGAGGGAACTCATAGCCTTTAGCCTTCAAGGAACTTTACACGCCAGGCAGCAGTTGAAAGGTTAAAAACTTTTACAGTGACCTGTCGGCAATTGCCCAGAAAACCTCTCTCCTCGCTACAATTGTCTCGATAATGAGTCTGTCACGATTAGGATGTTATGCGTGACACGCATGCTCATTTAACTTGAAGACATTGAACTTTGGAATCGCGCGCGCGGCTAGCCGCTTCAGAAACTTGCTCTCTTGACATGGTGTCAGAAGTCAAACATGGATAGTTTTTCACAAGCCTATCGCTTTGAGTTTCGACGGAAACACATCAGAAAATTGGCGGAGATTTAAGCAGCAGTTTGATATCTACGTAACTGCTTCGGGAAGCGAAAAGAAAGACGATGCGGTCAAGATTGCTATCTTGCTAAACTTTGCAGGAGAAGACGCCATTGAGGTCTTCAACACATTTCAGTTTGCCGAAGGCGACGAGAAAAAGTTGAACAAAGTCCTTGAGCAGTTTGAGCAGTACTGTAACCCCAGGAAGAACGTAGTCTTCGAGAGACATCAGTTTTGGCAGATAACACAGAAAGATTCTGAAACCGTGGATCAGTTCGTCACTCGTTTGAAAAACAAGGTGAAATCTTGCGAGTACCCGTCGCCGGTTGATGACATGGTGCGAGACAAGTTCGTGTTTAGTATACGAGATCTACAAGTGAAGGAACGATTACTGAGGGAAGAGAAGCTTACACTGGAAAAAGCGATTTCTATGGCAAGAGCGTCCGAGGCTTCAAAAGAACAGATTAAAGTGATGGGCCCAAAGGAGCAAAACGTTAACATTGAAAATCCGACCGTGAATGAAATTCGAGCTGGCGGCGGCAGGCAGGAAAAAAATCCTCCACGTCGACCGAGACCCGGTTCGGCTCACAAAAAGGAAAGTGCACGTTTTGTGGTTCTTCTCACTCGGGGGATCT
>JAHPZR010049951.1:0-16432 GCA_019787425.1 Platygyra sinensis | reverse complement strand
AAAATCCAAAATCCCTGTTTTCCGTGGATTCCTTCTTGTTCTCCATCGACTTGGTGGTAGACAACTTGATGAAGTCTTTTCGATTATATGGTACAGTGAATTGACGATGTTGTCTATCGTTTCAGAAAAAAAAAATGTTGTAATTCGCATCTTTATTGCTATGCCGGTTATTTTTAAATGATCCGGCGTTATTTCTATGAGATAACGGGCCTTTTTCGGAACTCGTTCCGTTAGGATGCACCTCCCACATCTGGAGTTCTTTGAGGTTAAAAAAGGCGAATACATGTTGTTGTCCATTCAGCATTCTCGTCTATCAAAGAAAGGATCCCCGGTGGTCAAGAGAGCCACATGGAACAACCTTTAGCATAAGAAAAACCATACTGTCATTGTGCAAATAAACCAATCAGAGGTTATTTTTCTCTTCTAGTTAGCTGATGAGCAAAGGTCCTTTTGTAAATATGTTTTCGCGTACAAAAGATGCGAATTTTGTCATGTTGTTTACATTTTATAGTTGACAAACAATTTATCTGTCGATACGTCTTCCGAAAATTAAGTTTGTTTTAAAGTCTTACCTGGCCTGTTGGTTTCGCCGTTGGAAAGTCTTTTATCACCTGCCACTTGCAGCACGGCGCACTTTATCGGTGGATTTTTCCACCGGTGACGTCAATACACAGTAACCAGTAAACAAACAAGTACTGACTTGACGTCATGACGTACGTCGTGACGTCGAGCGTTATCAAACACTACAGAGCGTGAACCCTGCGGAGTTAAAGTACTATAAAAATATTTTTCATATATCTTTTGTTCTCGGATATGCTTAAGGATATGAATTTATGTGGAAGCAATTGAATATGGTCTACCCAACTTGATTTCAAGTCGTAAAAGGAAGAACGGTGAAAAGCGGTGAGATGCTATTAGGGAGCTTAAGCAAGAGGACTTTTCAGGCGACGCCGTGGTGAAATGCGAGAAGGCCCGGGACTCACGTCGTCGTTCTCGAGCCAAATTTAGTTTGTTAAGCACTGGTGCTACACGACTCGGCGTCCTCCATTCTCAGATCCTAGCCTATTTGATCCCTTTGAGTCTGTTATGGCACGTTTGAAAGAGTTTTGTCAGATTCTTCTCTTACTACGATGCCAGTCTTACTTCTGATGAAGATTATATAATCTTGTACAAGTTGTTATCTTCACAAATCCAGATTTTGCTCACGAAAGCATTTGTTTCGACTTGGATGAAATGAACGACGATGAATGCAAGGCCAAATTTGGAGTAAGAAAATGCCACACGTGTGAAACATCCTTTATTTGTCACAGAAATAGAATTTAACTTTCGATTTGAGTGATTTGGGCCCAACGGGTTTGGTTGCACTTGCGTCTGCATGGCTCAGTGGTCATTTCAACCTGATCAATCAAAGCAATTAAGCTTAAGCTATCCAAAAATATAAGTGGAGCATCGATTGAAATCGATCAACCAGAAGAGGAAGGAGAACAAACGATAAGATCGTTAAGATCCGCTTAAATCGCTCACGACTTTCACTACGCCGCCATCGCCGCCGGCAGCACAACGTCGGCAGTCCTGGGTATGTCATGCGCAATAGACCTCGTCCCAGTCTCAACCGCTCAAATGACGGCGGCGTCGCCTTCAGTTAATAGTCCTCGTGCTTAAGCTCTCTATTTACCCGTCCAATACGTGTTTGTTTACTTACGAGCACGATCTGAGCTCCTGCGTGATCCGGATCGTTTGAGAGAATTACGTTTAGACCGATCGAAGAAGAAAAGAGCTGTTCCTGCAGTTTGTGCAATTATTGGAACAGCGATTCCTTTTGTCAATATTGCATTTGCTGCCCACATACTGCACTGTCTGTTAATTTGGCTTGCATGTAGGGAACTATACCCGTAAAGGTTTTGATGGATTCATTTTCCGGTTTCGCGACGATCGCGCGCGGAGCTCATAAAAAGTGGAAATTGTCAATCATATTTTTCTTGCCAAAACTGTGTGTTCAGATTCACACCCCTACAAGCGAAACAAGTCCATCCCTCTTCGCTTGCGCTCGCCCTCTTGACTTAAGCATGTAGTGATTGCTATGATTGACATTACTCCGTATAAGGACTTAATCACATTTAATCAGATATAGAAAACAGGGAAGCAGAAGCAATCAGGCAATGTGAGATGAAGGTTATAAGGCCCTAGAAGAATAAATATTAATCACAACGTACAGTCTCAGTATATTACATTGGCGACGAGGATGGCCACAGGCCTTGATTTCTCGGGAATCAGCCGTTTTGACCCTCACGCAGACGCCTCCTCTCTAAGTCAACGATGGAACGTGTGGATCAAGCGATTTCAACGATTTATCGTAGCAATGATCATCAAAGACCCTAGCTACCCGCAGGCGAGCACTTCTCTTATATCTAGCTGGCCCAGAAGTGAAGCCCATTTTTGATAACCTTCCCGACACAGGCGAAAGTAAGGACTTTGAAAAAGCCATCGAGAAGCTGGCTGAGTACTTTTGACCAAAAAAGCACATCATGTATGAAACACACGTTTTTCGGCAGGCGCAACAACCAGAAGATGAGACGTTTGATCAGTTTCACATGCGTCTACGTGAACTTGCACGGTTGCGAATTCGGTGGCATCGACAAGGAAATCAAAATCCAGCTAGTGGAGAAATGCATGTCCACTAGAGTTCGACGCAATTAAAAGCACTCCGAGGGGAAATCTCTCTTGAAGATTTATCTAAATATGGTCACACGATGGTAACGTCCGATCGGCAAATGGCGCAATTCGAAAGCCTTCAACAATCTGGTAGTCAAGTTAACAATCTGGATGCACCGAAGAGTTGCTTTTTTTTGTGGTGGTGATTTTCCCCACCCACAAGGAAGAGTGTGTATTCCCCACCCTCAAGGAAATCATGTGGTCATTTTGGAAAACTGGGTCATTTCGCGCAAGTCTGCAAAATTAAATCTGGTGCGTCACGAAATCTTCTAAAGTCTCGAACGCCACGGCAGACTACAAATTCTGAAGGTACTCGCTACAAGTCACGAATTCTGTCAACACAGTGGATGCCCCTAATTCCAGTGTTCAATCAAGTATATCGTTTAGTGACAGTGGTGACAATGAATTCGTCTTTACTGTAGAGGGGACAACAACAACATCGATCACCCAAGAAACAGCCAATTGCCAAGATCGCAATAGCAGGTGTTGCAGTACGCATTTTGGTGGATTCTGGGGGATCGGTGAACATGCTGGACCCTGCAGCGTATGAAGCTATTCTGAAAAAGAAACAGATTCCCTTGGTACTGACCAAGACCCGCATACATTCTTTTGGCGCTCCGAAACCGCTGCGTTTGCGAGGAAAATTTCAAGCGGCAGTGGAGTCGGCGAACAAAGTCACTCTCGCTACGTTTTACGTTAGGTACCGATCAACCAACTGGTTCTTTATTCAAGTCGCTCGCACTCACCCTCGCGACTTCGTCACTTGAAGATTTCCTTCTAGCTTCATTTGAGGGAGATAAAGAAGTCAAGGATTGAGAAAAGATCGACTTAAAGTAAGTCTACGATAAACTTTGTTTGAACGCCTCAATACTGGTGACGATTATGACACTTTGCGGAATAAATTTGAGGCGAATCTGCGTTGTTTGCTAGTAAGTATAAGCAAAAAAGAAAAAAAAAAAAAAAAGGAGTTCAGTCTTTCTCTGCAACACTTACCATGATGGTAGACGCAAAGTAAGATTGCAGCTCTTGTGGCTCTTGATCTGCTCTCATCCCAATCACCAAGATGAATGTATGAGACCTTAGGGCGGAGATGACTGCTTTTAACCTGAATGTCATCACGTATAATTGAGTTACCAATGGAGAACAGATAAAGGGAAAAGACAAATAAAACTTTTTCCTGTGCAACACTTACCATGATGGTAGACGCAAAATAAGATTTCACCCTCATACGGCTTGCGTTGCTTTCGATCTGCTCTCTTCCAAATCATCAGGATAAATGCGACCTCAGCGAGGAGAGTGCTACATAGAGCTACAATGTCATCATACGCGAAATCCACTTGAACGAAGTATCAGCCAGAAATTCTTTGTAACTAAGCTGACAGAATATGCATCATACCTGGGTGAAAAACAAGCCATTTATTTGTCATAGTTTACATGAGAATCACTGTTTCTACAGAATTATCTCCGTATCATATTATTTATTTGTTCATCTGAAATGCACAAAACAGAACACTCGCACTGATGGTCCGTGCGCTCCCGGCCTGGGCGATACAGTACGGACCTCCTCCCAGCTCATAAGAGGTATGATATTTGTTTATCATTAAAATTAATTTTATCCCAGCCATGACTAAGAGAACGTATATGATCTTGGTAAACTTCAGGCAAATCGGAGATATAGATATTCTCCACCAAGAGAAGTAATATGCACGTCTGTAATATAGCTCTGAGGTATCAATAAGATAGAACGATCATGCACGAGGCGATCACCATAAGTTGTTGGTCATAAATGATAGTCAGTAGCTCAAACTCAAATTAAGCAAGGCTTCATGACATAATCCAGGGTTTCAGAAAATTCCTTCGGTTTGTTTCTTAAATACCCGCCACTCGCTCGGCCGCTTCGCGGCCCAAAATCGCGAAGAACTCTTCGCTTGCATAATTAGCTATTTTACCCTGAAACTAGACTTTCTGAAAAGTCGCTCGATCGGCCGCATTGCGGCCCGACATATTCCACCCTGAAATTTATGTGGTCGACTTGTGGCAAGTCTACCTTGAAACTCATAAGGTCGAATTGTGGTAAGTCTAGACTTATTCATATGTATTTTTTTTTTTTTTTTCTGCTCAACACAGCATATATCTGCTCATACATATATCTGCTCATTAATACTCTCTAGAGTTTCCTTTATATGCACGCGACATGGTTGCCTTAATTATGCGAGATTCGCTGGTGCTCAATCAGGTGTAAGTAATAATTTAGGTGCCGCCCACAATACCAACTGAATGGAAATTCAGACAATCTTTTGTTGTTTATGCACGTGCACGGATTAGAAAATTCCGTGTGGTTTGAGCCTAGACTAACTACATGACATGGAAAGCGACGAAAACAGCTCGAAATAACCACAGATAGTATTATGCAACTATCGTATTTTAGCAGCCCGATTTAGCCCAGCGTCACCATATATTATACCACTACTAATCATGGTGAAACATGCTGTAGTTTATTCCACTATTATTCCTCATCGGTTTCTTGCTTAGCAAGGTAATTGACACTTGATGTCCTTAGCAATGTTTCCCCATGGATCATCAGTGCATATTCTTTTACCCTTGAATGGGTTTGGTGTCTAATAGTGATTCAGTATTTTTACTGCACAAACCCTATCCATGGCAACACCGTTGGGGTCGGGAATGAGAGAACAGCAATGCTTATCAACAAAAATAGTTTCGCAGTGATATTGATTTTGGTATACAACTAATTATAAAAAAAGCGGCACAATTGTTAAAGACACGTTAGCGACCATTGATTACCTTACTTTAACATTTTCCCAAAATAATTTTACCACATTGCTTATAAATATGACTTCTTTTCTTTGTCTTTATATAGTACCGGCCGTTTACAAACCGCAGCAGGGGAGTGAACCTCAGTTTCGGTTAACATTTCATCGGAGTATTTGAAATTTGAATTCGTGACGTCCGATGTCAACAAAAGTGAAAATATATTTTAGTGTTTGGGAGGGAAATTGCCCAATTCAAGCTTCACTCTGATACTTTGATTCTCACGGACTTCCTATCTGCAATATTACCTCTCGGCCACCTTTTAACGGGGAACTGCGTCCCCAAAATATCCCACCGGACCATGGGCATGATCCATGAAGTCTACAAACTTCCAAGTCGCACGTTATCTTAATTGGCCTACAGAGAAATACGCAGTTTATAGCATGCACCAACTATTTAACTTTAGTTACTGAGATCAGGATGGCTATTACTCCTGAGAAAGACTAGTTTAGAATTCTAAAGTAGAAATAAGAACATGCGGTTCCTATTACTTAGTTTCGTTTTTCCATGATGCGCAATTAAACTCTACAAACCTTAATGTAAACGGCGTTTCTTGGTCGGCGAAGCACACTTCACGTTTGGCCGTCAAACACATGGTCGAGCGTAGATGCCGCCCTCGCAACAGACTCTAAAGTGAAGACATTTGAGTCGTGAAATGCCAGAAGTTAGATTATTGAAGATGAAAAAACAATATAAGTTATGTAACTTTATTACAGGTTAAATTATATAACCCTTTCGGGTTGTTTTTCATATTTCGTCATCCATAGAACTGCTTGGATTTTGTAACCATTAGTCACGCACATGTTTGACTCCTTACAAATAGAATAAGTATTTTATTATTATTATTATTATTATTATTATTATTATTATTATTATTATTATTATTATTATTATTATTATTATTATTATCATCATCATCATCATTACGTATCTACGAGGCGGGGAGTGACTTATCAGTTAGTTTCTCACGGTTTTGGACTTATCATTACTTTTCCTGCGCTTTTAGTAACAGTGTCTCCGTCAAAGGGTGTCAGTCTGACTTCTAACGATTTGAACTGTGAGCTTTTGTTTTAACTCTTTATGGAACGAACACAAAACAAAAAAAAAAGACATCTAGATTTTCTAATTTTAGCTTCCCAGCACAGAAATAACTGGATGCATTGTTTGATAACACATCCAGGATAAGGGAGGTAGCTTTAGGCAAAGCGGTTGTGCTTTTAGAGATCATAATTATTTCTTGAATCTCAATATCCAAAAGCAGAATGTTAACAGAGGATTTTGTTTATAGGTATCATTGTTCATTTAAAGCACTTTTTTTTTCCTTTAAAAGTCTTTATTTTGTCTTGTCATAACCTCTTCCTGATCTTCTCTCTGATGTTTAAGCTGCACAAGAGTCGTTTGATGGCATTGCTTTTCAACGGGAATTTAATTAGCTGTCGCGGTAACTTGAAATGTTTTTTACTATTCAGCTATATTGTGGGCGTCACTGTCGCTTGACCAAGGGGAAAAAAAAAACAAACTTTCCATCACGAAAGGTTTAAATAGGTCCTGTTTGCAAGAAATGGAGTCAAATAAGTCATAAATTATGTAATTCCTCACGTACTAGAATCAAATATATGTTTTCTTGGTCTTGTTAATATAAGAGAGTCAATATGAGGCCTGGGGCGACGCAGAAGCGTCTCAAGTACCTCATGGATTCCCCTGACATCTGCTTGACCTGTGAAACACCACCAGTCTGAACCCTCTGACTTACAAGCTAACGTATAACTCATACCCATATACTGCCATGCGGGATAAAGATAGTGCTAAATCATTGCTCAGCCAAAAAAAAATACACCCATTTGAACTATGTATATGTTGTATTGAAGTGTCAGGAACAAGATACATAAAGACCAGGTAATGCGTGAGCAGGCAGCAAAATTACTTTACTGATCGAGGCATACACACAAAAAACAAATGTTGAAAACGATACTAATTTTGGTCAGTCACTTCGTAGGGTTCATCAAAAAGCAATTAATCTAAATTAGAGGTCAAGCTAGTCGGTTCATCTCTTACTTAGAAAACGGATTTCAAAACTTAAGCTTAATTAAGGTATTAGTCAACCTTAACATCCATTCATTCCCTTTCTAAATAGACTTCGTTTATGCATCGAGATGTTTGCAATAATTATGCCAGTTTCCCCAGTGCTCAATCAGGTGTAATTAATAATTAGGCGTGCCGCCTCCACAATACCGATAAACTTTTGTCATTTCAGCACGTGCACTGATTCAGGATAGACTAAATAGTAAGGCGACGAAAACGGGCCAAAAATAATAATAATAAATAGTGTCGTGTAACTGTCGTATTTTAGTGGCCTTATTTAGCTCAGCGTCAGCATGGACCTTTTTTACAGGCACAGTGAAACATGCTGTTTAGTCTCCTTTTAATTTATACCGCATCTATTTTTTTTTCTTGCTTAGCTAGACAATTGCCACGCCATATCCTTAACAATGTTCAAAATGGCTCGTACCAAGTTACCCTTGAATGAATTTGGTGTTGATATTAATTATTTTTACTTAAAGAACCCTACGGATGGATATACCGTTGATATAGGGAATGAGAGAACAGACTCTAAGCTATCAACAAAGTAGTTTTGCAGTGAAATGGGATACGATAGATTTTTGTAGGCAAAGCGGTTGTAGTTTTAGAGGTTACACGTTGTCCGGTCTAGAATAATCTGGTTTTTAGCAACTTGCATTTTAATATTCACAACCACAATGCCACAATGAATGTTGTTTATAATCTGATAAAAATCTTATGTTTTTTACTAAATTCACTTAAAGGTATTATTGTCCATCTTTAAAAGCACCTTTTTTCGTTTGAGGTTTCAATATGTCGCGTTTTACGTCTTCCTGTTCTTTCATCTCTCTGCACAAGAGTCCACTGTTTGATGGTATTGTATTTACTAATTAAACGGGAACTTAATCAGCTGTCGTAGTAACTTGAAATGTTTTGACTATTCAGCTATATTAAAAATGGGCGTCACTGTCGCTTGAACCGCTCACCAGAAAAAACAAACTCTTCATCACGCAAGGTTTAAATAGGTGCTGTTCGAAAGAGATGAGTGCTAAATTATGTAAACTAGAATCAACTATAAATGTAGTTTCTGTTCGTATTAAAAGAGAGTCAATCTGAGAACAATGAAGACAAATCACATCTACCTCAGAGACCAGGTCTCTTGGATTTCCCTGTCATTTGATACTCTTGTTAAAACTACCCGTGAGATGTGCAACAGTTTCAACTATCTTTTGTTTAGGAGAAATGCGTTAATAACCCTCCGACGTCCAAGCTAACTCAAGAGGAGGTAGGGGTCTGGGGTGTATAGAGCCCTTATCCTACGTTTCGTTTTGTTGAGGCAGAGAGATAAAAATTTACATTGATAAAGTAGCCTAAGCTTGTTGAACAAGGCGATATAATTTTTCATCTTAAATTTCACTGGTTTCTTGAAACGTCGAGAAATATCAGAAATTTATACAGAGATCAAGGCAGAATGCTTATTAAAGGAACAAATTCGTGATCACATTCGCGATTTGCTGGGATTTGATAATTTAGAAAACTGGGGGAAGAAAGACAACTGAAATATGTCAAAAACAGTTGATTTTTGGCCAGACCTGCACGAAATTTGAGGTTCCCATGACAACGTCGAAAATGATGAATGCGCAACGCTACTCCCCCGAACTCTTTTCTCTTGGAGGAATGTAGAACTGACTCGAGAGAGCCGCCGAAATCGTGCATAATGAATGAATAGCCACTGAAAGTTTCAGCTCCATTGAGTGAAACGACTTGTCAAAGCGTTGGAAAAAAAAAACAACAACAACAACAGCAACAATTGGAGCGTGGCCATCTCCCGCTACCCTTACTACCTCTTAAGTCCCTTAGACTATAAAAGGTGTTCAGATATGATGTGAAAAATATAAATCATGTTTGTTCACCCGTAGCAAGCTTAACGAGAAATGCCATAATCGTTCAACCTAGTACAGTCTAACTCCTAACAATATGGAGTTATTTTATTTTTTATTTTTTTCTCTCTCTCTTTTGATGTATTATAAGTAAGTTTGATTTTCGCAGTGCAAGATTTGTAAGTTGGGTAAGTAATTTAAATATTGTAAGTAGTGTAAGTATTAGTATTGTTAGTAGAGCAAGTAGGTGTAATGCAAGTAAGTAATGCAAGTAGTATAAGCGTTAGAATTGTAAGTGGCGTAAGTAACAAGTATTGTAAGTAATGTAAATAACTGCATGAACATTGTTAGTAGTGTAAGTCCCAATTAATAAGGTTAGTATTGTCAGTAATGTTAGTATTGAAAGTAATGTGTGCATCTCAATAATAATCAAAAATAAAATAAAATAAAAAACTCCTAACAATAAAACTATGAATTTTCCGTTAATTAGTTCCAATCAAGAGCTAAATTTAAAGGTTAGGTTGAAAACACGGATTGCGGAGTGCAGAAAATACCGCGTGTAGAAAATGCGGAGTGTGGAAAATGCAGAATGCGTAAAATGCGGAGGATTTAACGATAACAACAACAGGAACAAGCACTCGATTTCCTTTAAAAAGCGATGCACCATTGCGTTTTCATTGTTAGGGTGATTCCTCAGTATTGCATAGCGCATCCCTACTGCGCACGATTTTTGCGTCATTAGCGCGTGCACGTACACAACGACAGAAATTTCCCTCAAGTTAAGCTCGATAGCGAAATAAATGTTGGTTTGTTTTTTTTTTTTGTTTAAACGAGCACGGTGATCTATATTTTTTATTGCATAATAATGGTGTGCGTATTGTCCTCCTTAATTTAAAAGAAAACTAAAAAAATTTATCGGAAGGAAAAAAAAAAAAAAAATAGGTGAAAGAGTGCACGAAACCGTTACTCTGTAATGCAAGTTATGACCGCAAAAATAACGACTCTTCGAACTCTTTACGTCCACGTCGTTTCAAATAGTGTGAGGTTTCTACAAATTTTATATGATATTGTTCTATATGCTCGACACTTTCTCTACCTGTCAAAACCTACCAATTTACTGGAACTGCTAGTGACTGATTCAGCAACGTGAAGGCTTGGAAAGTGGACTGAAGTTGGAAATAAACCCAAGTTTCGAAGCAGGTAAGCTGTAGTTATAATAAAATCTGCTCGGATAGGTCGATTTTGATACAGGCTTGAATGCGGAAATGCTCGTACATGTGCTGATACAAACGGCCATAACTTTTGAAATACTGAAATCGTACAGGGGTTTTTGCATATTTTTGCCGATAAAGGACTACACTTTGCAGCTGTGTAGACTAGAGGTTCCAGCTAGGTCCCAAATTTTAAAAATTAGCTTCTAAATGAAGGCCATTTCCAGCCATCGTTCGATGGCGAATAATAGTGTTCAGTAATATGCTTGATTTCGTCTTGCCACTTAAGTTGAGACAAAATTAGTTAGTATCTCGGAAAACTAGAAAGGTTTATGAGCAAAATGATATAAGACTCAATACTAGGCGTTGCGAATGAAATATTTTACGGCGTCACGAAAAATGTCAATTTATGCTTTTGGAAACGGCGCGACGGGCCCTGACGAGGCGAAATATTAAATGGCTCCTGACGCGACTAGAAAATGATTTCGAATCAAAAGAAATCTTGTTTTATTCTAACCTTGGTAAAGTCTTTCAGTTGCCAGAGTTTCAGGCAAAATTATTTTTCAAGCGAAATTGAGTGGGTGGTTCTTAGAGAGACAGCCTCTTAACATACTGTCAGGAACTAGACGTAGCGAACTATTCAGAATTCCTCGACAGGACGACTTTTTTTAAGTTGCGGCAGTATTTCAGTTAGATTAAAAACTTTAATTTGCAGCAAAGCATTCTAACTTTATTTACTCGATTTACAATTCTGTTGCTCAAAGAGTGCATTTTTTTTTTCTCTCTGCGTAGTTTTGCCGCAAATGAACACCTTGGGCGAAAATGCGTGCCGGGGTATGGCTTGTGGTTAATTCTATTACAGTTTGAATCAAATTTCGGGTCTCACGAACGCTGTGACTTCGTTTCAAAGCTCGATTAGAGAGTATTTTAAGGAGAAAGTGGGGTATATCTGGCCATTACAAATACCACTGAGAAATTCCTTGCACCGTTGAAGAGCCGCAAAAAAGTCGCTTCTGTCATAAAGCCAGTGGAGAGGAATGCTGCCTTTATAATTGCAGACTTGTTGATTAGAAGGACGATTCTTTGATCAATACCCTCCCTTTCATTAGCTGTGGAAATTATGAGAAAACTATGCAACATTAAATTTTCAAAAATATAGTAAACAACCAAAAAAAATGCTCTCAGCACTAAAATTTCAACTAGAAAACTATTGATCCTTCTGACATTTTAAGAACTTTCGTGATGTATATAAGCAGCTGAAAACTAGTATTCATACAAATTTTCGAAAATTTAAGGTGGCTCTGAACCCCCTTGAACAGAATTTTTTTTAAACTTTGCAGTAAGTTGCATTTTATCATGCTTATTACAATTTGATAATAAAAAAACGGGGGTCACCGAGCTCGATTTCGAGTTATAAGCGCTTAAAGCTTAAATTAAGGCTGTTTTTAGCAGGTCATATTGTTGCTATGGTAACC
This sequence comes from Platygyra sinensis, assembly GCA_019787425.1. Classification (NCBI taxonomy): domain Eukaryota; kingdom Metazoa; phylum Cnidaria; class Anthozoa; order Scleractinia; family Merulinidae; genus Platygyra; species Platygyra sinensis. The sequence goes on along the minus strand of JAHPZR010049951.1, from coordinate 4,267 downwards.
TATTGTGCCACAAAGTTAACAGCAACTTGTTCCCTGATGATTGGGCAGTTTGTTGATACCATGATTTTGGCATCAACCGCTAAAGAGTGATTATAATGACCCATCAAACTCTAAGCGTCTTGGAAAGTACTGGAAACTGTTTCCAGTCAACTTAAGTGGGAGGCATAACTTCAAATACTTCGGAGAGCTTGAGAATTACGTTAGACAAAACGTACTCAGAATTACCAGAATGCAATGAAGAGTGCCGCTAATCTCGCATATAAACAACAACCTATTGACCTTTACCTTCGCAAATGTCTGAAATTTTCGCCCCTAAACGTTGGGAGAAGTTTCACACGCGTTCTAGCTTTTGATCTTTCTACAACTATAAATAAATCAGTACCGACCATGCGGTAAATAACATGTCTGATTAAAAAAAAAAAGAAACAGAAAAAAAGAAATTATGGACATTTAGTGGTGTCGCGCATTTGCCAGCATGTGGATAGTGAACGCAAAGTAGGTGAATATTTTTCCCCAGCATTTTAAAGCGCGGTTTTCAGAGAGTATTCGGACCATTTCTACCACCGTTTCGTTGATACGCGATGCGATCTGTCGATAACACGCAAGACTGACGGCAATTTTGGAAACGTTTCCGCGGGTGTTTTGTTTTCCAAAGTCGCGTATCAACGAAAACGGTAGTAAGGGGTTTCCAAAGTGTTTCCACGTTGTAAAGGGTTTCAAAGCGTTTCAAAGTTCCAGAAATAAGTTCAAATATTCTGAGAAACAAGTCGGTTTTAATCATGGGAATTGTACGACGTTCACTTGCTTTGAGACTCTTCGCCCGCGAAAACGTGGCTTTCTATACGAAAGCTCTTCCACATCGATACATTGTACCACTTTGATGGTAGAAGTTCTTCCGAATCGATAGACTCTCTATTCGAATTACTTGAAATCGAGGCAAATGTGGTGATATACATTGTCTGGATTTTTGAAAATGGTGCTCACGTCAGGAGAGCCACACTGACAGTTTTCAAAACATTACAGAGGATTTTTCATCAATCAGCCACAGACAGCCTGTCAGCACACAGCTCACTCAACCCATCTTCCTTGTGTCTGGTTGGCTGGCTTCCAAACACTAAGCCTGCAGGGGCATGACTGCCAAGGCTGTGCTGCAGAGAAAATAAGCAGTTTCGCTAAGCAAAGTGCCTCTCGCTGTGACCCTCCCCACCCCCCCCAGAGGATAAACTCTGGCCCTCCCCTTGGTACCAGCTGGTAGCCAGACACCTAGCTGTCTTCCCCAACCCTCCGTGGGCGGTGGCCCCCCCCCCCCCCCCCCCCCCCCCCCCCTTGGCTTTTTGACGCACCGCAAAGGCCTCCCTGCCGGCTGTCGCCGGCAAGCAGGCGAAAAAGTTTTGTCCCAAATAAGCCTGGGGCAGGGAACCCAGGCTGGTCCCGTACGCGACCGAAATTAGTCTGCTTCGAAGCCTGGTGGCACGCAGCAATAAAAACTCACTTTTTTCACATGAAGGCTGCAACCAACAACAACAACGTTTCTTTATTGCTCCTGGTGTTCCGTTAACGTCAACAGTCATTAAACTTTTTCCACCTAATGATGTGCACTCTTTCTTTTACGCCGACCTGAAGGCGACACTTGTCAATCAGTATCAAACTGACACCAGGCTTGCGTAAGAACTTCCACAGCCCTAGCATGACGGCACTGTGCTTGCGTGCGAGAATAATTACCAATATTTTCCTTCGACGGAACACAAAAGTCGAAATCTTTTTTTTCATTTCCAGTTTCTTTATGATTTCAAAGGAATCTGGCCAAAAGAAAAAAGAAAGAAGAAAAGAAAAAAAAAACGAGAGCAATACCCTACAGGTGTCATCTGTACAAACTTATGTGTTTCAACACAGTTTCCTGAGAGTAACACCTCCTCTTCTTTAATTAGTGTGTTACTAGGAGACATAAGTCCTTCTAAAGCTTTCGCTAAAGAAATTAGGTTTGCTGTGTTTTTACATTCAAGAAAATAAAACTTTACGTTTAAGAATAAAACAGGCCATCACTAAGAATAAATTATTCCAGGGCAACTGGTAAGGTACAAAGAAATTGCAGCAATAAGCTAGCTTAAAGAGAATAAGCTTAAATCAAAATAACCATTGTTAGTAAAAAAAAAAAAAAAACTAATAATAATAACTAAAATAAGTAAAACACCAGCTACGAAATATTATGAAAACGTTCTCTTTTTAGGTACTTTTATTCTAATCACATGCAAATTAAATCTTTACTGAGGTCTTTTCCATCAAGACTTTCCAACAACGTTCCTTTCAAAAAATATTCAATTCTTTTCCTTTAACAGTAAATTATGTTCAGTAGTACGCGCACTGCAATAAATGTTATGGATTTTAAGAAACAAGGACGGTGACATTGAAGACAATATCGCTTAAAAAAATGCTTTAAAATTTTTAACTACGAATCTCGTGGGACCCTTACGCCATTTACTTTGTTTCTGATGTGAAGTATATATGAAATAGTTAATGTGTCAACTAAAAGAAAAAAATGATCATTTTTAACTTTCATTTACAACCGCAGTTCACAATATTGAATTATTTCATAGATTGATGGTCTCGGGGAAACAAAACTCACTGTTTTCCTGAGGACAGTCATTAATTGCTTATTCTGCAAAAGATAATTTGATGAGTTGAAAGGGCTTAGGAGATGTTAGCTCAAAATCAATTAACGATCAAACCATCAAAACGGATAATTTTGCCTAGCAAGGAACGCTTTTCAATTACACCAGCCAAAACTCAGTAAATACAAAAACTCGTTTTCTTTTGGTTATCCACATAATCGCGAAAAAGAAGTTCACTAAGACATTGAAACGAAAAAAATGCCTATATGACTCCATTGGCAGCTAATAGCGATCGAAGCAACAAAAGTGAAAATTCCGCCATGCAAGAAAACGACGCAATGTCATGATAATACCCTAATTCCACTAGGCAAAATTCAGAATTCAGCAAAGGAAACCTAAGTTTTTGCTAAATGAATGATTAATTGCAACCCAAAACACCATGTGACTCCACGGACTGGAATATTAGGAGAACTCGTTACTATAATTATATTTCACAACTGAAAGTCTGAAGTTGTGGCCATTAATAGCAATAATGATCAAATCATTAGCACGGAAACTCTTTTTGCGCAAGGAACGCGGTGAAGTTACACCACAAGATCAGAAAGAAAAGGCACGTTTAGTTTTCTACTCGAAGACTGAAACCAACGAAATGGCCATCTGACCCATGGATTTAAATAAGAGTGCAATCAAAATCTCAGGATTTTCCCAAATGTTTACAGCAAAAAACTCGACTGTTGCAAGTAGAAAGGGACAAACAATATTAGGTGTCCCAATTAGCGTACGTTGTACGCTAGAGATTTCGACACGAAAAAAAGTTCTTCACTTATCTATATCTTTATCTTATATATCAGGGAGTGAACTTATTCTTATGCTCATTTCATGAATCAGTAGAGTAAGTCATTAATTGTACAAAATATAATTGCCATGAGTTGAAAGGGGCTTAAGTGATATCTGTCCAAAATCAATTAAGAGTGAAAGATTAAATCCCAACACGCAAATATTTTGCCATGAAGAAACGATATAATTACAGTTAACATAATTAGAAACGGAAGCTCTTGGCGTTTCATTCCCCGAAGGTTGCAACCAACCAGTAAAAACACCATATGAATTCATGGACTAAAACTAAGAGTTCTTTCTTTTCATTAATTATGCACAGTAGCTCGCGTGTATTGTTCAGAAGATAATTAATGCTATGAGTTAAAATGCAATTAAAGATCAAAGCATCAACAGCGCATCATTTTGCTATGCAAGAAACGCGTTCTAATTGCCCCAAATATTGTGAGAAACAAATTTCAGGGTTTTTCCAGGTAATTGGGAACAAGAAATGTGCAGGCAATATATTGAAAAAGAAAACTATGTGATTTCATGTGCACAGTCCGTCTAGACATTATAAAACCCTACAGGCCTAGCATAATCCGCTCCCCAGGGTAAAGATCAAAACAAAGCCATCGGCTTCGCACCGAATTTGCGGAGGAAAACAACGTTCAATCAGTCGCATCAGGATGTCTGTAGTGAGAGAAAATTTGGATAAAAGTCATAGATCGGTGTTTTTCCTATACAAAGGTGATTTTTTGTTGTTAAAAAAAGTAAGCTGAAATGAGAACCATTTCCGGAGAGCTTGACAGAAGACGTTTGAGTCCTCTTTAAGAGATGCAATT
>JAHPZR010049948.1:5000-12485 GCA_019787425.1 Platygyra sinensis | reverse complement strand
AAAACAGGCTCAATCAGTGGTTTCTGGGAAAAGCGCGGGAAAGAATTCCGTGACATTTTCACGCCAGTTTAATAGCCTTGGGACTAGCCTTGGCCCTTCTGTGATCACAAAAGCATGTTATCGTAAACATCACGTGCAGCTGGGCTTACTACAACGCCTGGACACCTTCTTCCTGTGGGAAGTATGGCATAATCTTACTGTTGACCACAAAACGAGACGGTGGGGAGGCTATGTAACGGCGGGAAACCTGTTACATTGCATTTGGGCTTTGTTACTACAACCCCTGGGGCACCTTCTTCCTGTAGCCTGCGAGCAGGCTCACTTGTTTGGGTAGGGTATCACGGCCAAAGGCGACAAAGAACCGAGAACCGGCGAAGCCGGTGAGAAGAATGAGGCGAGGAAGCCAGCTCGCGGTTGCAGCTCCCGCACCTTTGCCCGCGATACCTACCCAAACCAGTGAGCCTGCTCGCAGGCTATCTTCCTGTGACGTGGGCAGCATGGCCTAATCTTACTGTTGACCACAAAACGAGACGAGTCTGTGTTGCCCAAGGGTCGGGAACATTGCATCGATATGAAACACAGACTTTTTTGGCCCGATTTATTTGAAGTATACATCAAACCGTCCCTCGCTGAGAAAAGTGGGAAGACAACACGCCCAGTTCCAGCCTCCTTCCGATCACCTGGTCTTGGAGAATCTGGGCACAAGATTCGCCACCTGGGGAAGGTAACGAAACCCGGTAGTCCTGATCCAGCACCCTGCACCAACCCCTGCACCACTGTTTCAAGTCTTTTAATGATGTCTTCACTGCCCGTTGTGTGGTGCTTCAGCAACGCAACGCACCCTACACCAACTAGTTCTCACATACTACGATTGTACGCCGAACACTTCACCAGTGATTTCATTCTCCTTGACCAAGTTCCCGTCACTAAAATGAGCGAGAAGGAACGAGAGCACGTACAAGGGATACTGTGTACCGGAGGTTTTACCAAATCGAAAGTCATCGTGGGCAAAGAGATCATGGATTTGCTACCTAATTTAAAAGTGATAAGTACTCCGAGCACAGGCGTAAATCACATTGATGTGGAAGCAGCTTCTGCATGTGGAATCCGTGTAGGCCACGGGCCTGGACATTTTGTAAGTGACTGCGTCGCAGAGTTTGCTTTCGGGTTACTTTGGCTTCTGCCAGAACTATTATAAATGCAGATAAAGTAGCGAAGTCACCGGATGTTACTCCTCTTCAGTTAACGGTAGGAGGTACAGCTAAGTCCGCAACGCGTACATGTGTAATGATATTTGATGCACTCGTCAAATTCCCCCAGAGGTGGGAGATCGGGCACACCCACGGGATTTGTCATAAAAATACCTTCCCTGGGTTGGGAATTTGACAAGTCTGTGTTGCCCAAGGATCGGGAACATTGTCAACATTAGGTTGATGGGGACAGTAGTGGTAGTACCATACACAATGTAAAACCTACCCTCAAACCTGGCTTTTTGGCATATTTGTATAGATTGGTGCGATGAGTTCATATTTACCATATTTCTCCGATCTTTTGTGTTAAAACAACTTTTCTTTTTTTTGCATTATTAGCTGATAGATCGCTTTTTGCTTGCTGGCATTATAAAAGTGATTTGGATGTGATTTAAGGATAGTGCCTACTAAATACAAAGGTTTTAGCACCAGATTAGAACCAGGCAGAAATGGTAGATCTTAGCAAGGGTCATGAAAATCCACAAAGAAAAATGCCACACATTTTTTTTGAGATAATTAGCCTTGAATCTCAACAAAAATGCTGGCATCAGCATTTTTCTGGAAAAAAGAACGAAAGGATATTTATTCACGATTTCTTTAGAATTCACGTTCACATGCAGAAAAACACATTTATAACGATTGTAAAACTGCATGGTTAATGGTACATATAAGCCATTTTTAGCATGTTTTAAAGTACCCATGAAGTAAAAAATAATTGCTGCTTATTTGAAAGGCCTTTCAAAGTATAGAATGGCGTTTTTCTTTTTAGAATATGTTTTTCTGTTTTAGAGATATTTACGTTTTTATTAGTAAAGTGATGACATCATAGGTGGTTTCACTAAAACAGTACCACACTCAATAAAAAATATCTCCAGAAATAGTTCTTCAAACTTGGCATCAGGACTGTACATCACAAAAGAAGCAAAATGACACCTGTTGTGCCATGCCATGACAACAGTTATGCTGCTGGTCCTGTTTTAATTAAGACTAAAATTCCCAGATTTTATCCTAAACAAGGATCATCCACCCACAACAATCTAATGGGATAGTTAAGACAATATGGGAACCATTTGTGTGCTGAGCTAGACCCTCTGTTCCACTTTAAAAGATTGCAAATGGGGATATTTGGTTTTTCACAGAAAGAGACTGGAGCCGAGAGTGTTGCCCATAGCAGCAACATAGTAGGTGTCATTCTGTTTCTTTTATGATTCACATTTATGGTGCCAAGTTTGAAGAACACTGCTCCAATATTTCAGGAGATATTCTTGATTGAGTGTTGAACTGTTTTAGTGGAACCACCTATGACGTCATCACTTTTCTCATTTGCATAATACAAAAACGTAAATATCTCTAAAAAGAAACTAGTGAGACAATCTCAGATAGTGCAGAGCGTTATGCAGGACTGTCAGTACGTTTTGAGTCATCAGTTGCCTGTATGTAACTTGTTAGTTTAAGGCCCAAAAATAACTTACAATTACTGTTTGTCAAGACGGTTTTAAATTTTACTGTGGTGTTTTACGTGGGATTTCGTTCATTCTAAATTCATTAATACGTTGAACTAGCAAACGTGATACTTTTAGTTTTTCAACGCCAACGTTTGTAACTTGATACTTTTGTTTTTCCCGCAAAGTTTGTAACATGATACCCTTGTTTTCTCAAAAACATACAAAGAAGATATGCTCGCTTTTTTCCTGAGAAAAATGAAATAATGTTATTTAGTTATGAAAAAATTGGTACCCCACCCCCAGGTACTGATGGATTTCAGTATAATTTTTGACCGATAACAGCTAATTTTCCAGTTTAGAAGCTCCAGTTAGAGACATGCTGCTCTTCTGTTATTTCTGGTTTGAGTACAGGCTCATTAAACTTGATTTGGTCACAGTAGAAAAATTTTCATTTCAGTCGTGACCTTGGTAACGACTATGTCAAATATGTCAACCATAGTGGGTGCATAGAGGTAGATCATACCAGGGCAGAAAAAGGTCGGGCGGTGAAATGGGCAGTCTACTCTTGGGCCAATGTGTGATGCGGAGAAGGACTGGGCCAGGCACAAGTGCTCCAAACGCGCTTCTGGTGCAATTAATGGCTGCCAAAATCTCCTCTTGACAAACAGAAATGGAATTTTCTTTCTTTATTTTTAAGCCACCAGTGACCTCGTTTTAAAGGACTCTTTGATATTTTTGGCCCAGAACTCAATACTATCAAGTGTATAAACGCCCCAGGGGCGGATCCAGGAATTTCTGAAAGGGGGGGTTGTACACAATCAATGAATGTCATCTGTTCATGTCGCTTGTTATACCTGAACCTGATACGACCTTTGCGAAATGTACATTATCTTTTCATAACTTGACAAGCAGTCGAATGGTAAAAGTGAAATAACTTCGTAAAAACAATTTTATTGTATTATTATTTCACGAAGAATCAGGCAAAATAACAAAAAAAAATTCTCAAAAGGGGGGTTGCAACCCCCAAAACCCCTCCCCTGGATCCACCTCTGCACCCTGATCATACCATGTGTGATGCACAGAATGTGTGTGCACTTACAAAAGTATGCACCATCCTTACACCCAAGAAAGGGGACTTAAGAGGTAAACTCCAAAACATTCCTGGGGAAGCAGAGCCCTTGGGAAGCTTGCAGCTTAGGTGCTTGTTGTTTCGTAAATCAGTCACCCACCATTTATCATAGTTTTGTACCTGTTAGGGTGCATGCATTTACATCCCACAACAGAAATATCATATGACAGTATTTTTACACTTCTAAGCCAAGAGCTGTAAATCTGAATCAATTGCCCAACTGGTTTGTTTTCCGCAATAGACTGACTTGAATCCTTGAACTACCAATCATGGAAAGACGTCAGTCTCGAACGGTTGAGTAACATGCCAAACTAACCTGCGCAACAGCTTACACCAAACACCAATGATTACAATGCAGCGCCGTAGCTAGTAAGTGGCCAACCGAGGCACTTGCCTCGGTCATTTCTTTGGCTTTTGTTGTTTATAGTACCTAATACCTAGGAAGAGAACTCAACCATGGACTGATTTCCTCAGTCATAAGTTATTCATAGACATTGCCTCAGTCAAAATTTTTTTCTGGCTACGGCCCTGCAATGTCACCAAGAAAGATCTCTTTGAACAGTTTTATAGACTCAGCAATCTTACCAGTGTGCCAACCATTGCAGTAAAAATATAATTTTGCAAGTTCTCGTCCTAATTTGGTTAACTGACACTAGTGTAACAGATTAATTCATTCTGTCCTTTTTAATTTGTTTTTCTCCAGTGCATTACTCAATTTATTCCTCCTGGTCATCAAGTAACTGGCTCTACTATTGGCATTGTTGGTTTGGGAAACATTGGAAGAGCTGTTGCTGAACGGGCAAAAGGTTTTAAAATGAACATCTTGTATCATAGTCAGACTCGAAAAGAGGAGCAGGAAAAATATTTAGGTAGGAAATAATCAGCTGTTGCTTGCACTAGTTATTGGCAGAATAAAATGTAGTCCCCCTTGACCCTTAATCAGAATGTATTATTTTTTCTTTTTGAAATGCTACCCATGAGTGTTGTCAAATCATTAGAATTTAGAATGGTGAATTTTGATTTTTTTGCAGGGGTTAAATTTTGTGCAGAACTGAAGGAGCTCTTGAAAGAATCAGACTTTGTAGTCTTGTGTGTGCCACTCACAGCCCAAACCAGTAACTTAATTTCATCTAAGGAGTTTAGTTACATGAGGCCCACAGCAACCTTGATCAATGTAGGCCGTGGGGGAACTGTCAATCACAATGATCTCACTGCAGCATTACAGAATGGAGTCATCAAAGCAGCTGCTCTGGATGTGACAGAACCAGCAATACTTCCAAGAGATCATCCACTGTTAAACATGCCAAATGTGATTCTTAGTCCACACATTGCAACATATACAGCAAGCGCTAGAACAAAATTGAATTTTACCGCACTTGAACAGTTGAAGGCTGGAATCAGCGGCAAAGAACTACTTTACCCAGTGAACTGAGTTAGTCGGCTAATAAAGCTTGGCTAATTTAATACCAATTAAGTTAAGAGAATATTCTTCTCAAAAAGATAGTGGTTTTGAAATGCTTCTTGTAGAGTAATTTCTGTCAAGGGACCATTTACCGGGTAATATTGTTTTAAAACAAAAATAACGAAAGTTATTTCTGTAGACTGGTTTATCAGCTGATAGTTACCTGTCAAAAATGACAGCTGGCAACTTCACTGACCATTTTACATTTTGATTTTATGTCAATATTAATTTTTACTGAAAGAAAAGATTTCAGAAGTCAAAAGCATTTCAACATGTGAAATGTAAAACGTATCCATTAAATATAATCATCAGTGCTTAAACTGTACAGTGTTATTGATTATTTAATTCGTTGAGCCTGGCAGTAGTTGAAGTCATAATTTTTCATTCTTTGTCATGTTTTAAATTCTACTAGTGTCCCTGTTAGGTTTTTTTTACTGAACAATAAAAGCTGCCTGTTACATGTAAAAAAAATCAGAAGATTTGCTCTCTCAAGCCCCTCAATCATAACACTGTCCTATAAACCACACACCCTGAAGGTAATATTTTCACACCAGGTTAATTAACCAACTTAATATCACAAAATGATGCGAAAGACTGGTTCTTTGCACCATGACATGTTAAGGTTCGAGTTGAAAAAGACCAAGGTAAGGGATTTGAGAAGAAAGTTAACAAATTAGTGTACCAAAAAGTAGGATTACAACTTGTCTAAAACAATAACATTGGTACAAGCACAGAATATTATTTTTTACACATACACTGGATTGTTATGATTCATTGGTTTTTTTTTCATACATAAAATTGATATCAAGTCTCTAAAAATTGCTTTCCAAATAAAATAAAGTATCTCTTTCCTTCTTCAAAAACATCTCATTTAAATCTATTACAAATGAATTTAATCAACTAATTCTGTTATACAGACATACAGTATACTCATCATTATTTTTTACAAAATTCTTGGTAAAATGAAACTCATTTACTTTGTGGATTTGTTTTGAGCAATTCAAATAAAGAAGCACTTAGTGTGAGTGATCATTTCCCTAAAATTTTTCCCAACAACATGAGAGAGAAGTGCTACTGAACCACACCCTTGAAGTGAGTCATAACTACCAGGTGCACAATATTCTGCCCCCTCAAAATCTCCTGAGAGACCTGTCTGTGGTTCCAGTAGAGCACATCTTTACCATTCACACTCTTTAGAAACATCCGTACCTGCATGGAAAGGAAATATCCTAGTCAATTATTGTACAGTGTTAAGTCTGCATATGAGCAAGGCACCCCATCAGGTTAGCATTTATCTCTGGTTTATATGTAGCATGAAGTGACTGACAGTATTTCTACCCCTAACCCCCTCCCCACTTCCAGAATGAGATGCTAGTTTATTGTATTCACCAAGCCTGGGTGGAGAGAGGTACTATGAGAGTAGAGTGTCTTGCCTCAAAGGGACACAGTCAGCTGGCGCACATGCGCATCACATACCATTCCATAGCTAATTTGCATATACCAGAGACGCAATACTGTTTTTAACCAGATATGATAAAAATAAAATCATAGGATGAGCAAAAGGACACTCAAAAACAGGTTTTTCAGTAAACGATTGTAAATCAAGCAAAACACTAGGAAAAATGAAGCGGATTTCTAGATGAACTTTGATTTCAGGTTGAGGTAAGCTTTTTTCAAAGTGAGAAAACTAGCGTCCAGGTCAGCGCAGTCAAAAAGCTGACTGTGTCGCTTTAAAATCCAACACAATATCCCTGGCCAGGGCTAGAGCTGGGATGACTTGATCCAGAGTCAAGCATGCTAATTGTGAGGCCATGGTACCTTCCAAGCAAAATGAAGTAAAAAGAACAAAGTGAAAAGAGAGGGAGGGAAGCAGAATAACCTAACCAGCTAACCAGCAGCTGCAAAGGTGAAGACTGCATGATTGCTCCACCCACCTTTAAACCAGCAGCAGCTGCTGGTCCTTTAGGATCTATTGTTTGTATGTAGACAGGACTGGAGCCTCGGACAACAAAACCAAAGCCTACGGCATCACTCTTTACCTACACAGAGACAAAAAGAGAGTGAAAAAATATATTAAATGACTTTTATAGCAGTCATTAGAAGCCTGTGGACACAGCTGCCTTTTATAGTTTGCTCTCAACCAGAAACAATATTATTGTCAGATGCACAATATTTAGAAAATAGCCAAAGAAAACGTGC
>JAHPZR010049948.1:0-2500 GCA_019787425.1 Platygyra sinensis | reverse complement strand
CTTAATGATTCCCTGATCTAAAAGTTCTCTTCCTAGAATCAATCCCTGTCCTCTGTCAGAAACTTCACCATTTTGTATCAGCCAGTCTACCAGTTCACGGCCTGTAAAACAGTTCCTATACACAAAGTCATGACAAGGACGTGACTTAATCAGCTGACAATCCTCATTCTTTGCCCTGCATGAAAACAAATAATAACAAATTATTATTCTTTGAAATCAAGATAAATATTCTGCCACACTGAGATTGAAAAGAATATAAATTATTGTTCCAATACATGCACACAAAGTGATCTCAAAAACAAACAAAAAGGGAACCATTAAAAGTTGATGTAATTAAACTTTTAATTTATGCATGGAAAACGTGCAAACGGCACAAAGCATGTGGTGAAACTATTCACAGAATTTCGAAACATGAAAAGTTTTGTTAGCCTGTAATAAAATTCTCCTCATAATCTGGTTAAGGCTCATGTTCGGTGTAAAACGAACAATAACATCCTATTGTTTTACCCTTTTGTCCAAGATGCAAATGACTCCTTTGTTCCTTGTTTTGCTTTTGTCCTATGCATTATGTTGTCAGCTGTGCCGTTTTACATGGATCATAAAACAGTGAAACGGTCTTAAAGTGCATATGACGTGAATTTTTTTTGCATAATTTTACCATATAATATGCAAATAAATCGGTTGTAAACATTAAAGTTCTCCCAAACAAACTTGAGTCATGTTTTGGCACTGAAAACTACTCAGTTTTTGTCAAGAAATGGTCAGGAGACCGGGACAAGTTTATTGATCAATTTCACCTTGCAACATACAGTTGTGGACAGAATTAATCACTAAGAAAGGTTTCTGAGGCAAAACAACATGTCGAGCAATTCTGAATTGAGTGCTGTCTCTGAATCTTCAAATGACGAGGATATTGATGTTGTGCATAGCCAATACCCGCTGTATCGTATTGTAATCCCGTAGTCTTGTCCACAACACTATGTCATCAGGACATTTTGGCTGTGCGACTCAAAGACCATTTTTGAGAGCAAAATCGCACAATTTTCAGTTGTTATAAAATCGCAGTTCAAACTTTGGAATAGTGTCTTAAATGTTGAACTTTCAAAATATTGAAAAAGTGAATTTTGCTTCATATACACTTTAACAGAACTCAAATCAGCAATCTTCATCAAAAGTCTGCTTGCAAAACAAATTCAATGTTCAATCAAAGTTTTCTTTTTTCACTTGAAATGAAAATTGAAAGAGCAGATGGCAAAGAATTAACCTGATTATACTGTGTGCACAGGACTTTGGTGAAAATTGAATGTTTTTAGATCATGTTTACTGTGGGTAGTCTTGACCACTATGTGGGTCGATATATCGGTCGAGTGTTGACAGCTATCGACCAAGTGTAGACGAGTGTCAACACTTGACCAATATATCGACTGAGAGTTGGTCGATAGTCGGTCGACACTCAGTCTACACTCGGTCGATAGCTGGGTGATGTTCCGTGTTCAGTTGATATAGTGACCGGCTATCGGCCAACTGTCCATCTATATTGCGCAGATGCATCTTGATCAAGTATCGGTCAAATTTCAGTGGGTTATCAGTCAATTGTCGGTGATATATCAGTGAACTGTCACGCAAATATCAGGCATGTGTCGGCCGGTATCTTGGTCAACAGTTGGTTGAGAGTCGTTCTAACTCGGTCGCTAGATGGTCGATAGTTAGTGGGTGGTAGGTTGATGTAACAGATTAGATCACACATTAAGCTGTCAGGTAGCCACTGGCAGCCATGGACTTCAGGTTTGTCTGTTTGTAATATTCTCAACCATTATGTCATTCGATATATCGGCTGAGTGTCGGCCAATAGGCGAGACGTTGTATCAGCACTGGCCAAGTAAGGGGATTGCTCATCATCAGAAGGCCCGGTAGTAAGCTCTGGTGGTGCAGGTGGGGAAAATGCAGGCTGCACTGGGGCAGAGGGAGCTGCAGGAGCTACAGGTAAAGGCTCTTCGTCCTTGTCTTGGTAAACTGGCACAGGGTAGCACTCAGATAATTTGACTTTATAGGAAGTGGCTCTAATTTGGGAACCACTAAATTTCTTCACGAAACACCAGGGCGGGTCGGTGGAGACGACAATGTAGCGGTCACGAGCACATGACTTGTCCTTGTCTGAGACGAGGTAGACAATATCTCCAACTTGGAGTGGTGGTGAATTTGGAATAAGTCCAAGGGGGTTCTTGGACTTCTCGCTGGAGGAATGGTTAGAGGAACGCAGATCATGTTTGGCAAGTATAAATTGAGAATCGGAGAATGGCAACTGTATTCGTGGGTGAACTGGTTCCGCTGAGTCCACCATTCGGTAGACGATAAGCAGGAAAACCAGAAAAAGGAGTTAAGACGTGCAGTGGTGGTAGCGAGGCCAACTTCACTAACAGGACGTCCTTCTGGTTCTTGACGATTGAGCTCTTCTTCAAGTTCACGCACAGCCTTCTCGGAGAACTAGGATTGACGATGA
>JAHPZR010049947.1:15000-24228 GCA_019787425.1 Platygyra sinensis | reverse complement strand
GTACACAGCATAACCTGCACAAGTCGGAGTCCCCACGGACTAATCCTCCTGCCATACATAATTAGAAATCTTACGTGTCACATAACAGCTACATTTGGTGTTGGCCTTGAATCGAAACCCAGAAATATTGGCCCTCTGATACTAGTCAATAAGTAAAGGTGTATTGACTTCTACAATGGTGAATCGAATCTGAAGTCTTCATTCGTCGGTTACACTAGCCGTTTCTAGCCAGTATTGTACTAAATGGAATACCTGAAAGACTCAGCGTAACTCGATGTTTAGCTCAGCTCAAACTGTTTATCGATATAAAGTAAATTCCTTAACAAAAAGCGGTAAATTCTCTTTGCTTCTCAAACGCTTTACGAGTTCAAGCTGTTTGTCAAGGTCGCCCTCAAAATATACAAGGAATGGTTTTTCAGTTAATTATCATACTGTCTACTTTGTGTACAAGTTTTAACCCTCGCTTCAATTGTCAATAAAAATACATTTGCTAAACTCCACTAACCTCAAAACACGAAAGTCATTGCATAAGAGTTTGAATGGTTGTGGTAAATTCTTACATCTGGGAACAGAATAAAATTACAAATGCATTTCCAGCATGATCAATTTGATGCCTGGGTTGTTTTAAATAGATTCAAACTCATTTGACTTTAAAAGTCCTTTTCTTGGTATATGCACCCAGCAGTATCTTTTGTTGCTTCGTTCCCTGTGTTGAAAAATAACTTAGCAATGGTTAAATTACAGCGTTAAGCAAGCATAACAAAGCTGAACAGGCCTTTTGCACCAGCAAGTCTGGAAGAGGCACGTTACCTGGCAAGTAAAAGACAGACATCAGAAAACAAAAACCAAAATAAATCGCTTATTTAGAACAGTAGGCTGCTGCGATCGACATAAGGATTTGTTTTTTTTTATTGAAAAATTCTAATATGAGCAGAGGACAGGATGCATCCTTTCTGCGCACTCATTCATGTTCCAAAGTCACGCCACGTCATACATAAAGAGCGCGCGCGAAGGAAGAAATATAAGCAAGCATATGGCTTGATACCGATAATTGTTGCGTGAACTTAAACTGCAGTTTACTATCTGGTGAAACTGACCGTCTTTTCTTTTCATAGCTGTTACTATCATTCCTGATTTTCTCCCTGTGTGAATGTGGGGCAAGGTGAAATGTATTCTTTTGCAACAAGGCCTAGATTCTACCGCAAGGAACAACATCAACTGCAAAAGTTTACTTTATAGACTTAACTGTGTTGAATTGAGTACTTTCACCTGATCTACATTTCACTAAAATGTAGCTCCTTTTCTGTTGCTGATATTTTTGAGATAATATCATCTTAAAATAACGAGAGCTTCTAAAAATGCGTGGTCCTCTTTGTGTCTTCGAAAACGAGCGCGATGATTCCAGATGTTTTGGTTTTTTTTGGCAAAAATTGATCTTTGAATTTCAGCGTGGCAAGTTTTAAAAAAAAATCTGTAGGTGGAAAAATTTCGCGTACGAAGAACCTTATTTTACAGGTGAGGTCAGTTGATTTGCTCTCATTCTTATTGAAAATGAAAATGAAAATAAATTTTATTTCTCATTTTAAATTTTCATTAGATGTTGCACTTTTACTTTCGTCTTTCAAGGAACACTTCATAAGCTCTTAGCAGTTACATATTTGTTCTTTTATGGAATGAATGTCAAGTGAAAAAAATCTATATTTTACGACACTTACAAATGAGCGTAAAACTGATGCAAAATAAAGCTAATGTGTTAACTTGCTGTTCAGCTAAGGAAATTGCAGTTATTGAATTAAAAACTCACTTAATTCTAATTTCGTTTCCAGTCCGTCACGGCCATCTCTTTGTTCGCTCAACACCAGCAAGAATTTGCAGGTTCCATAAATAACACTTTGTTCACGAAAAATAATTAGTCTTAGCTATTCTAATCGGATGCAAATTCAACAGCTGGCATGTATACAGCTAGAAAAATAACTAACTTAATTTAAATGAATATTGGAGATTTAAATGAATATTCAATATTGGAGACTTAAACGCTAGAAAATTAGTCTACATCTGTAAACGGAGGGCAAAATAAACATTTTTCTTCACTTTCAGAAATTTAAAACCATTTGCCTATTTTTTTAATTAAAACGGACTCTGTGTAGGTGTAATAGCACTGAAACACAACCGTAATTTCGGATACGTATAATGCGGCTTCAATTTTAATCACGCATAATCAGTTTTCTTTCCTGTAAACTTGGCTATGATAAGTAAATTTTTGGCTTTTACTCCACAAAAGTCTCGATTTATAACTTACGATGTATACATAGAGTCTTAAAGCAGTTTTATTCCAGCTAAAATCAACAATCTCATCTTTTAATTCTATGTGCGACACAAATTATTCGTGTCTTCAAAATACATTTTAAAATGAATGCCTTGTTTTATTTTTAACGCTGTGTTCATGTTAGATGTACAGGAAAAGCGGTAACATTCAATGATTGTTTACCTTCTATTAGCCGGCTAAAGATCCACGTATCTGACAGAAGGGTAGCCAAAAAACAGATATAAGTCATCCACGCAGCTTAATTAAAGTACGCTGTACCTGCTTGTGTAGTCGGGCTTTGAATAAAAAGTGTTTTTTTGTGGCAATTCTGTGCACTTGTGGCGAGTGTGAAAAGGAAATTTATGTTATCTTACTTTTAGCCGCTCACCATGCAGGATTTTATCTTCTGCTATTAATTTTGTTTTCGCGTGAATTTAAATGGCTGTCGCCAACAATTAAATCATCAAAAATTAAAGTATCGAAATTTTAGACTCTGATATTGCTCTTATCATGTTTCAGAGCAAGTCATTAATTGAATGATGATTCGCCGTACAGCGATAAATATTTGATTGTTAAATATTATCCTTGCCAAATACCTCATTTGTACTTACTTGCGATCGTCCACCGTTAGATAAATTCTCATGCCAACTTCAACAGCCGGATTTGATTATAAAATATGGAAAGCTGTAATATTAAGGGGGCGTGATATTTAAAATGTAAATAATGGGCATATCTAGATTATTGTTCCACAGAACACCTCTTTTAAAAAGCGTTTGCTTGTGCTTGTGCTTATGCTTGCGTCCTTAGTAAAACAGACTTAAAAGAGAAAAGAGAAACCAGGAAGTTCAAGGGACCCAATACGATAAAACAAATATGCAAAGAAAAGCAATAGACAACGAGTCTGATACTACGTGATAGACGTCTCGAGACACTCACATGACAAGAACCGATAAAGCAGGATCGCAACAGTGGACAGCTGCTGTTTCGTCCTTCTTGGGACTCATCAGCACCTAAGATATGTAACACAAGCAAGAGCCAACGCACCATTAAAGTAACAAAGTTCTGTACTTTGAACCCACTTGCTCCTCTCCCTGAAACTCGCGTTGCCCACACAGCACGTGTTTCGGAGCGCAAGGAGACAAAGTGTCACGTTTGGTGTCTCGAAAACAGAAAAAAAATATATGTGGCTGGACAAGGCTAGCCTAAACATTCAACCAAAGTACGGGACATTTAACCAAAGTAACAAAATACATTTTAAAAATGCACAAGTTGTTTTGAATATGCACATTAGCCAAGTGATGACGTCATATACTCAACCAAACTTTTAATCAAATATGACGCAAAATGATATCGCAGCCAATTTGCATCAAAAATGTTTGCTTCTTTGTAGTAAGATTCTACTAAATGTGCTCTAAAATACAAGCTGGACAGTTTTGATACCATGGCAACAGTCTGAGTCCAGACCTCCCCAATACTAAAAGCTTTTCTGACCACCTTGGGCGTTCCATTTTGATATTTGCTAATAGCGCTTCGAGTCTTCGACACATTTGCATTTTTAACCTTATCTAAGTACTATGTAATATCTGACGAGGAAATGAATTTTTCTCTAGATGCATGCATGCGGTGCTTGCATCCCTTAAAATTACAAATGATTAGCACTGAGCAAATCGGCAGACTCGGGCAATCCGCCTATGAATTAAGGACCACTTTAGAAACCATTCAGAATGCTTTTGAATCCTGTTCATCATGCACACGGTCGGTTTGCTCAACATGTTATGGTTATCTAAGTCGGATGGAAAACATTTTGAAAACATAGCTTTTCGTAAACGCAGACATTACAATAATCACGTGATCCCCTGCACATTTTTTTCCTCAAACACAGATCCAAAATGACTGATGATTGCTGAGTTTTTAAATTTTTCCGGGGTGGTGTGGACAGGAAACATTTGATACGTTTCCTGATTAAAGTGGTACTATGATCAAAAAATAATTTCGTTTTTTCTTCAGATTTTGAAAGTGTGTTCGCTGAACACCTAACTGGCAAAATTTTGAGCTTTAAGTTTTATCCCAAGGCTGTTTATTTTGAGTGTAAGTTTTGGATATCACGGTCCGCTATTACTCACGTTCAAAACTGACCGACAGGACATCAGAGGGTTGGATCTAGAGAAAATGACGTCAGATTTAGGCGTGTAAACGCAATTTATTACATTTGCAAAACACGGGTTTAAAAGTCTGAAAGCCCGAAACTCCCATGCTGAATATTAATTCAGCCGCATACACACGCATTGCATTCTTAAACTAGTGAGTCTTTGACGTCATTTTCTCCTCGACCCAGCTCTCTTAAGGTTTTAAAGTTAGTAATGGCGGACCAATAAATAAGAAAATTCCAGTTAAAATAAACAGGTGCCTTTTTAAAATCAGAACTTAAAACTTGGGTCAGTTAGTGTTTAGTTAACATAGTTTTGAGATCCAAAAGACAAAAAAATAGTTTTTTGGTCGCAGTACCACTTTAAAAACGCCGTTTTCAAATTTCTCCGGTGTTATGTGAACAGGGAGTTAAAAGGAGCCGTGACGGCCTTAATTTTACCGTTTTTTTTTCTCTTCAATTGCAAAAATTGCGAAAATTAAGTCCGGCGCACATAACTGAGAAACCTTTAGGAATTTAGGAATCAAAGAAAAAAACCCCAAAGTGGAGAGACGAGCAATTCGATCGATTGGTGTATTACAACATGCATGTTTCTCGATATCTTCAATAAAGCCATCCAGCTACAAACGGTTGAAAAAAATAACAACGAATTCCGTGAAATGTAAGGGTGCCTCTGAGAGTTAGAATGACAATACAAGTAAAAATACCTGTGTTCCAGCAATTCTGCCGAGTTTGAAGTCTACAGTGTTGTTAAAGTTTGTGCCACAAAGCTTCTATTATTTGTCAACTGTAAATAATCATTCATAGGTTAAGTTTATCAACTTGCTTTAGCTGCCAGAACCCCGCGTTGTTCAATGATATGCTGAGCTAACATAAAAAACTCGAGCTCATTTCAGCTTTGGCTACTGACCCGTAAATTGAAATTATTCTGTTATATTCTTTTCGTATTATTCATTACAGTGAATGAGTGGAACAGAGGAGAAGCACAATAGAATTCAAAGAAACAAGGAGTCCCACGGATACGTCAGTTGTCATGACAAAATGGAGTTGAAAGTGCTAACACAAAAATCTGGTCATGACTACAAAAGGTTTATGTGCAAAATCATATCAGCAGCAGGTTTCAATAGGTTCTCTCCCCTGGCGATGGGCTTACATGAACTTTCAATTATTTTTTGCAAAAAATTAAATAAAAAGAGTGAACGCCGCGGGCTGAACTAAGCGTGCCAGTTGCCAAGTTCGTGTTTTTAGCGTAGAAGAAAGCTTATAGACGTCAAAATGCTGTGTAAATATTATCCAGCGATCTGATAAGAAATCAACGTTGTTTTCATATAACTTTTTCTCATAACTACCGTGATAAAAGGACAACATTTTTGACCAGTCACAAACTACTTTCAATTCACACGAACCTTACAATAAAATATATTTATAGGTTTGCTAGCTTGGATACATCGAAGGCAAAATTTAGCTAAAATAACGATTACGTGTGACTGCGATTGAAAAATATCAAGACGGATTATGAAAGATCAAACTTGAAAACCTTCACCATTTTTTTCAAGGTGCGTGGTCCATACGTAGCTCACTTTTATATGATTATTAATCAAACCTTTCAACTATATTACCCTGGATGTAAAAGAAAAAGAAATACATTATTATTATTATTATTATTATTATTATTATTATTATTATTATTACTTCATTATTTTTTTTCAATCGCAGTCACACGTAATCGTTATAAGTATAATTATTATTATCATTATCATCATCATCATTATTATTATTATTATTATTATTATTATTATTATTAACCTGTGTTTGTTCAAATTTGTAGACGTATTAATGCACAACGACGAAGACGATTCAGTGAAAGTAAATTACGCCTGAATGGCCAAGACCTGCGCTTCGATCCTTGACAAAAGCGATACTGTATTTAATGCAACTTTAGATCTTGTTTTTTCACGACTTTGTGAATCTACAGAGGTCTGCAGCAATTTAACTTTGAAAACTTTTGTGAATGGAACACGTCAAGAGGTGGCAAGCATAATTCCCAGCCGCAGTAAAGGGATGAAATGTGTTAGTCCACTGGACTCCTGTTACCAGGTAGAGTATTACCCACTTTACATGGAACAAAGACATGCACAGACTAGGATTTCATTCGGATAATTTTTACAAAAATAGTGTGGATCGACCATTTCCAGATGCCAACTGGGTTTTTATCCTCATTATTGCCTCGTAGTCTCCTAACGAAATGCAAATTTCGTTTAGACAAAAAACCGTTTTGACATAAGAAAACGTTCTCTGATTAAAATTAATATAAAATTTTAAACTGGTAAAGGTTCAATTGAGGCCTTTACATTACAGTACAACTGATTTTAAAATCAAAGCTATATTAATTCTAATGCTACTGACTGGGACAATTCCAACAATCATAATATAAAATTTGTTTTAATCATGCATATGAGGTAATGATAGTGACCTCTTTGCAAAATGTTAACGTGCAATGTTAATGTTTACGTGACGGCTTCTCGGCTTTTCTGTACACGACAGGCTAGAAAGTAAAAGGTAAAAGGTAAAAAAGTAAAAAAGGTAAGGTGATGGAAGGTTAAGTCTACATACGAGCCAAGTGGCCCATTAATGAGGCTTATTAGGCCCGCACTTACATGTCTGGTTTTTGTAGCATGAAGTACACGGCCATGGCTTCAACTCAGACCGGTCGATCCGGGCTTCTCACAACACGCGCAATTTAAAAGTTTTCCCCTTTGTAAAATGAACTCTCTTCTAACTTAAACATCTCCTCTTGATTGAGCATATCAACCTGAAAACATTACGAAAACTCTGTTTTGCTTTCGAAATAGCCGGACTAGTTAAGGTCATAGCGACGGTTATGTTATTCGGGATCCACGTTAGTCTGTAAGGTTATTCCTGGAGAAAATTGAATGGTTAAAATCTCTCTAAACAGGAAACCTACGGAATATTGATAACCCCAAAAAATGTCTTCCAGTGAAATGCAAAGGTTTTAAAAAAGTTTAATGAAACTGTAAAAGGTTACAAATTGAAAGGAAGGAAAATCACAAAACGACTCTAACTGACAATTTTGCTTAAATGAAACATTTTCCCGAACAAAATGCAGTTCTAGTGCAACAACTAAGAAGTGAAGTGAGTAATACTGGCTGTCCTTAATTCTTATTCGAATGTGACAATCTATGTGATAAGGCTGTGAATACATCAAACAGCAAACAGGTTTGGTCTGCGGCTTACATCAGTAGTGCCAGGCCCAGGGCGGAGCATGCAGTCAACAGGATGACGTTGAAGGAGACATGTGAGCCCAGGTTGCATCCGCTCCTCGTCACAGCAGCTAACCTTGCAAGTCACGCCGTTATACTTACCACAGCCGATTATGCACAGATTACAGCCCAGCTGGTTAGCACAGGCGTTGGTTACCAAGGTCGCGCCATCCTTCTGGAGAAACTGCCTGTAACACTTGTCACGTCCCGCACCACACTCTTTCAAATACTTGTCCTTGTCGCCTTCCAGAGTACTCTTTTTACAGTCATCTTCAGTACCACTGCACTGATAACACTTCAATGTCGTTGCTGATCAGGAAGAAGAGAAACAAGAAAACACATTCAAAACACGTTGGCACTTTAATGTTTATTACAATCTTTATTCCTTTAATATTACTTGTTCTTGATTTATTCCTCTCTGATGCACCTCTAAGTGTCTATCGTTTTACGGGGTATAGGGCCGAGCCAGGTTCATTTAACTTATTTTGGTTTGTACGTGGAAGAACGAGACCTCTTCGGGCGGCCCAAGTTAACTTGCTAGAAAGATTCCGAGACTTTCATTCTGCGGATTTTCACCATACTGTAGATTGAATGCAAACAGTTAAAGGAAAAGAAAGTGCCAGTAGAGAGGGATCACATTGTAAATCACAAAACCAAATACATCTGGATAGCAAGAAAGGACTTAAGAAACAGAAAACGGAAAAAAAAAAGTTGTGTTTACAACAGAAGTTCATTTCGCAAGTTAATCTGCACTCGACCTTTTTGCGATCTGAACTGATTGGTACAAATGGCACAAAGCTTGACTACTGTCACGTTTTATTAACAGTACACTAGCCAAAAAAAAAATAACACAAGCAAAGTGATCATGATGGAAACAATTGTCTGATTTTCCTAACTATGTTAAATTCCACATATACTAATTAATTCCACATGAACCACCGAAGGAATAGAGTGTGTGCAGTGCCACGCAATAAAAAATATCAAAAACCGTGCATTGAATGAAATCAAAAAATTGAGATATTGTAAACGACAAATAAAGAAAACAGTTATTCAAGTTTAAGGTGTGTGCGTTCTGCCAAAGTTGAGATATTCGTCGTAATGTGCCGCACAAAAGTACAGAGCTTAGTATGGGGTCGCCATGTTGGAGGACCTTTTTAGTCCTCCAACATATGGCGGCAGTAAATAGTGTAAACATCTGGAACTTACTTTGGCTATTTAGTGGACTGATTATCGGAACCGAACCAAAATATATCTACAAAAGTACTTTTCCTGATACTTAAACTCCTAAAATGGCTAAAAATCGCGAGATAAGTGTATATTGTTTTGACAAACGCGATCGTAGGGTTATGTCACGCACCGCCATAACTTCGAAATTCAAAATGCGCTGGTTTCCAAACGAAGGATACTATTAAGCTGGAAAGTTGTAAACAGCTATAAATTTGGTACTTCTTATGCCTGATGAGTATTAAACCTTAAGCGGCTTTTTTGTTTTGGAT
>JAHPZR010049947.1:7500-10000 GCA_019787425.1 Platygyra sinensis | reverse complement strand
ATCGGCTTTTCATAACAATCTACCCTAATGGTAAATAAAGTAGACAGGCCAAACACGACTCTTAGGAGAAAAGGAGAAAACTAGAGCCGTTAGATCGTGCTAGGCGGCAAGCTTTAAGAGGTCTACAATCAGAACTGAGCCGAACAATGGAATATACAACACGCAACGCAGTCGACAGAATTGCGCGTAATGAGTTAAATTTAAATCCTGCGGTACTAGAACAATCAAAGGAGAAATAAACCTATACATCGCGCTCCAGGAACATAAGCTCGATCAGATAGCTGCAAGAAACATTAGCATTTCTCTAGACAAGCCTATAGCTTTCTCGAAGTAAAGCTACGAAGGAAAACGTAGGAGGGCAAATATGACACCCGTGATAAGAATCTACCTACTGTACTTGCAAACAGTTGTAGCAGTTGTAATCATAGCCGGGCCCGGCGTCACAAAATAGAATGCGAGTAAGCAACACGTTCACGGTAAATGTCATATTTTGTCCCTTCAAAGCAAATACTTGGAGACTTAAAAAGCAAATTTTGCAACAGAAATGAGCCAAAACAATACATCAACACATGGCAAATTATAGAGGTGTCAAACTCAACGAAGCAACACGCAGGTAACAGCGGAAATCACGCAGACCTATGACTTCTTAAAATTTGCCCCCTAGCACGATCTAACGACTCTAGTTTTCTCCTTATAACACAATACGAAATGCCTTTCATGAACAAGAGTGAAGCGACAAAAAGGTCGAAAGACCGAAAAATAAACGGCAAATCTACAAATGGCACAAACCGTAGGAGTCGTGTTTGGCCTGTTTATTTTATTTACCATCATAGACGCGGCAACAATTGAAAAATTAGGCTCTTCCCGAAACCAGTCTGTAGAATTCCGAAAACATCGCGCTTCTACGCCACAGTTTCCAGGCATAGCTTCTGCTCACGTTTCAAACAAGAGATGTGACGAAAATGTTGCAAAGAATTGCTCAAAGCTGCTTCAAATTCGTCGTCAGTGAACTGTGCATTGCACACGGAAGCCGTTGTTGACGGTCTCGGCAAGAATTATGCTAATTTACAAGCAGTTGTCAAGATCTGTCAATTATTTGTCTCAGAGCTGTCAACAGTCACCGATTCAACCAATCAGATCTTGATACCAGGAGCTGGTATCATGGAACGGCGGCATCAATGGTTGAGGAGGCAGCGTGGCCGAGTGGTTAGAGCGTCGGATTTGAAATCCGTAGGTCGCGGGTTCGAATCCCGTTCTGACCACTAGCTGATGTTGTTCTCGGTAGCCCCGAGTTCAACTTCTCGGCTGCTCTTGTAAATAGCCAGCTGGTCCGCCTCCCGCCAGTTGGGATTCTTAACAGTTTATGTTATATTTACAATGTTTGGTTATTTATTTACAGTGTCCCCAATTAGCACAGCAGTGCTAAATACATTGACACGTAAATAAAGTTATTATTATTATGTCTACAGGCTCCCCTGCGCACTCCCTCCTCACCAGTCCGCTCTCGGCTCGTCCCGCTCACCCTAGACTACACTCGGCTATCTCGCCCTAAACCCAACCGGGAGCCTGTTCGCAGGCTAGGTCGTGTAATATTCAAAGTTTTTCGGTTCCTCACAAGTGTCGACAGATGGGTAACAAAAAATTCTAATTAGTGCCGGTTTTCGTTCGATTTCGCTGAAATTTTAACACGATGAAGCTGGAATGTTAAAGAATAGATTTTACTTTTTCCGATGTTTGAAGCTAACTAACGGAGAAGTTATATATCGCTGCGAAGTCAGCGTATCAGAATATATTCTTTGCATAGCGTGCGTTTGGCGTGATGTTGCAATCGGATATTTTTGTTTACTGAGAAGCAAAAACTATTGTAGTCAAAAAGGTCATTTCATCGACCTTTCAAACATATATACATATTTGCCGAAATGAGTTTGTGGTTAAAAAAAGGATTTTTGACCAGCACTGTGGTTCCCGCGAAAATGCCCCGATGCAGATGAGTTAAACCTTAAAATTAAGAAACTTACCAAAGTCGTTGAACAAACGCGCAACGTGAGCACATGGAGCGATCGTAGCAAAAAGTTGCCATCTACGGCATGTCTTCTCGGAATACAAGACAAGACAAGACAAGACAAGACAAGACAACTTTATTTAACCAGGGTAGCCCAGTCAGCTGCAAAGCTGGTATCCTTAGGGGCCCTGGGTTCAATAAGACTCACATATACACATTTACAATAGAATTTACAAGGTTAAGTAAAATTAGCTAAAAATTACAAAACGGAAAAAAAAAAGAAAAAAAAATCAGATAAAACGTCCTTTAAGAAGGCGTTTAAAAATTGCTAGAGAACTTGCCTCTTTGATTTCGCTTGGCAGTGAATTAAAAACTAAACGTTCTTTTACGTCCTAATACGAAAATCAAACGAACATTACTCGACAGTGGTCTTGAGTTGTTGGCGAAAGAATACGAGAAAAACCCGAGTTACGGACACACACGTAAGCTCGATAACAT
>JAHPZR010049942.1:25000-36444 GCA_019787425.1 Platygyra sinensis | reverse complement strand
CGGTTTCCCACAAAAAAGTCACGACAATGCTCGGTTAATGCTCCTACATGAGGGCTTTTAAATTTATAGTAATTTTAACGTTTCAACACAATTCACAGTTCAGAGTGCTTAATAAAACCGTACACTTAGCATAACAAGTTAACACCAACGTAGGTAAAAGTTTTAATACACCTGAAGATAATCCCTAAATGATCTGTTGTTCAGTTAATCGTTTGTCCCCTTTCAGTGATACTTGAGTGGAGAGGTGAAGTTTAGTCTTCATATTCTCCTACAAAAATAATTTTTAATTCGATGTTCCGTGGAAAAATATCAATTTTCCGGGAAAATGTCACTAAAATGCTCGAACAATGCTCAATGCTTTTGCCTCACCAAAATGCTCGAAAAAAGCTAGCATAATGTTCAAAAGCCTATCCCGGCGACCGTCGCAAGCTTACATGTTATTTACCACCGAAATGTCAGCATGGCATAGTGAAATATTCAGGTCATGAGCTAGAAAAGCTTGTAGCAAACTGATGTAAAGCACTAACATCACATTAACAAAATTGAAAGTAACCCCTTGCGCAATGAACCGATTAGAAGTCGTAATATGTAACCGGTGCGGTATTCAGCAAATCGATGCTTTGTGTTCTTGGGCAAGAAACTTTACTCTAACAGTGCCTCTCTTTACCCAGGTGTATAAATGGGTACCGGTGAACTTCAGGTTACCGTATAGCAAGCAAGGTTACTGTAGATCCCTAAACCTCTATACCACATTAATACTTAAAGAGCTGGCTATCACACTTTATAACATAACTAAAGCAAAGCGCGCGCTCTGATTGGTTAATTCAGCATCTACTATTTGCCCATGGGTGTATGCTGCTGACGTACTAATAACTAAAGCAAAGCGAGCGCTTTGTGATGTAGCTCAATAAAAAGACTTCTGTTGTTCCAATGCCTCAATGTTATGTTATAAAACAAATGGTTAACGCCATAGCGTGCACTATTGAGTTATGGATGCACTTGGAAGGTTTGCTAAGCACTCAAGAAGCTAGCACTCTTACGCTTTTTTCGTGCTTAGCAACCTCCCGCGTGCATCCATAATTCAATAGTACACGCTATGGAGTTTACCATTTGTTAAGTATACCGAAAATTTTGAAATAAAATGAATTGTTGAAGTTTTCAAGACCTCTAAATTTAAGAGCCCGAATGATCTTTTGGGTCCCTTTTGAAAGGTACAAATTTTGTTCGTTTGCCCTCAAATTTGGATAGTAGCTAGTTTGACATATAAACCGGCAGCAAAAACGTGTCTGCAATTTTTTTATTTCCGCATTTTTTTTCTCCGAGAGCGATTTTTCAACGATCGCTCCATATTTTTTAAATACTTTTTCGAAAATGTTCAGTAACTTTTCACTGACATTGAATATGGAAAATCGCAGACGTTTTAACTGACAGAACTGAGGAACAAATTAAATAAGCAAAAAAGAAACAAAATTCGCTTTAACTTGTAGCTTTCAAAAGGTGATTCGGAGGCTCGCACAAGTTTAGAAGTCTTAAAACAATCGACAATTTATTTATTTCAAAATTCTTCGTATATTTTGATAGCCAGCTCTATGAACTTTAATTTGATATATGGGGTTTAGGTATCCACAGTTTAAACCGGACGCGCTAAACTTCTAAATGTATACGGCAACCTTAATGGCGGGATAACCGACCATTAAGGTTACCGTATACGATAAGATAAGCTCCGGCCTGATTGGCCCCTTGGCTCGTATGAAGACATAACCTTCACTAGCTATATAAAATTCTTGAAGTTCCCTTACCTGTACTAGCGGATACTGAATGCTGGCATTCAACAGGACCGAGCGAACCCCATTATCACCACAAAAACTTAGACAAACTTCGTCACCATTAAAAACAGCTTTGACACAAAACAAAACCACTTTGGTGCCTAATAAGTTGAAAATAAACATAAACAGGTTGACCAAATACTAGCCAGAATCTCATTCGGGTTACGGGAGTAAATTTATTTTCAGTACTTTGTGCAACAAAAAAAGTCAGTTAAGGGTATTGGAAATGACATGTAATGTTTTAACCTTCAAAGACCTTAATGACAACGATCTATCCTGGGCTTCTTCATCAAATTGTGAAAGAAAACTCGAAACAACGTTAACTGAGAATTACCACAGGACGAACTGGCGAAGACGATTCAGTCAGAACACATGGCTTACCTTGAGGTCCTTTGCTCGAGTTATATTTGAGAGTGAAATTGACACTCTCTTTTTCTCCCGGGGCAATACAGCGGTACGGCATCACCAATGGGAGGCGCAAAGTTCCGGCTGTTCCCAGACACTTCCCCAATGCGACCTGCAGTGTATTCTCCAGGCTAAAAAACGACAAGAACATAAACCAGTTGAGAACCCACCTATTTGAATATGAAACCCATATGTAACAGTTACTTGACTGGAATCTAAAATTCTAAAAGTTTTAAAGGTGAAATGTTCGGAATATCGCAATTGTGAGGCAAAAACATCTCCGACGGGATTCGAATCCATGACCTCCAAGATACCCATAGGGCGCTCTTACCACAGTAAGGAAAGACAACTAATATCAAACATGAATAACAAACCGGGTAGAAAGAAAGAGCCAAGGTTGTCATAAAGTTCCGAGTCTGGGGATATAATACAGTAAAAATCTGCATTTAAGAACGTAAAAATTTCGAGGTCAGACTGTTCAGGCGGATAGGTTCTTTATAGGTTCTTATTACTCGAAGGAATACTAATACGTTTCTACATTTTATTTCCTAAGATATTTAAATTGTCTGTATTGCACGGTACCTTTATGGAAAACGGGGGAGTTTCTAATGAAACTGTAAACATATTTTTGGTGAAAATGCAAAAAAAAGTAAATTAAAGACAACATATATTCAATAACTTTTTGTCAGAAGTTTCTCACAGAATAAAAATCCAGAATTTAGACCATCAAAATGGGAGTGATGTTTTTGTATAATAACCTATTTTTCTTTGCCACACTGAACAACTTCTTATATTTCCGAGTATTTTATACATGCCAAATTTCAGCCTGTAGGTTCTTAAATCACTAGGTTCTTATAGGCGGGTTTTTAATGTAGCGTGAAATTTCCTTCACGTTGAAATGAGCAACTGGAATACTGCTAACCTTTTTTCGTGTTCTTGGAGCAGGCTCTGTATTTCAAAATGTTGATTTCTTAACGCAGTCTGAATGGCGGTCTGATCATAGTTGGACTGAGCTTTTGTATCGACTCCATGCTTCAATAAGACCTCCACCACTTCTTCGTGGCCCTTCTTACAAGCCTGGAAATTTGACACAGGTGAGAAATGGTTAAATATCTACAGAGTTCATAGAATATAAGTAACAGCAAGAGAAAACAGCACAATAGCCACTCTTTCAACTTAGCTACATTCACCGTGATCACCGTGATCATACTAACTATGCCGTGATCTACTGTCTCGCAAAAATTGCTCGAATATACGTGGTTTGAGACAACCTCGTTCCTAGGGTCTCTCATCTTACTGCCCCCTGAGGCGAGAGCAACGAGAGCTCGCCCCAGGATGGCGGTAAGGAATGGGGTTGGGTTAAAGATTGCCTCATAGCGTATTCTACAGATGTCTCAGGCCTCATCCACAAGGACTACACCAGAAGAATTTGCAAACGGATGTTCCACTCTGAAAACGCATCAAATGTTTTCTATAAACACTGCGCTGGAGGAATTTAAAACGAAACAATCACCGGTCATTTTGGATTTGTGTTTGAGGAAAACTCAGTCAGGGAAATCACGTGATTATCGTGACGTCATCGTTTTTGAAAAGCTCCGTTTTCAAAATGTTTTCTGTTCACACTTAAACGAAAAGCCGACGTTTTCAAATTCATCCTGTTTGAAGAGCGTTTTCGAAAAGCTCTGTTTTCGTGACGGATTAGAGAGGACAGAAGATCTAAACAGAGAAAGAGCTGCTTTTTCAAACTTCTTCGCAAAGTGTGGACGCCACCTCGTGAGTGCAAATATTCTTCCAAAACCGCACCGACTCTGACAAACGAGCGCTTTTTGACGATAAAAAAATCCCATTTTCTCCTATCAATGCACTTTTCATGTTCAATTTCAGTTTAGAAACTTGAGATGTGTCAAATACATTCATGGCATCAAACTGTTTAGTCATCCCCACCACGCATGAGTTATTGGGAAGTCCACTGACCTTCATGAGTGCCGTTTCACCTGCTGTCTGTTGCCAGTTAATGTGGGCACCAGCCTCCAGTAAAATCTGCACGGTTTCTGGAAAACCCTGAAACAAACAAATGTTGTTTCAAATTCTGATTACAATTATCTTTCAACAACAGCTTCAGCTTAAAGGGCGGCAGATCATTCTGCATTGTTCTGTTTTCGTTAGGAGCATTCCATGTGAGAGAACTCGAGTAAACGATCTTTCTTGTTTTGATGAACATTTTTGAGCCAGGCACCAAACGCACACAAAGAACGTTTTTCTCCTGACGTAAAGCTCCAATAGTTGCGCAAGTCTAACAAGTCTAACTTTAACTTTAATTTTATCGCCATTTTAAAGCTTTAAGACTCCACTTCTTTCGTTCACTCGTTTCTTACACGTCTGCTTTGCAGCAGAACAAAGCATGATCAATTCCTTTTTTTATAATTTCTACGGATAGCCAATGACGATCGAAATCCTGATCTGAACACGAATGCGTAAACAGCAGTTTTCGTTCGTTGTCGGATGAATCAGAGTGTGTGGTCCGGGGAGAATTACCATTGATATGTACCTGTTCTGCAGCGTGCAGAAGTGCTGTCATGGCGGTTCTCTTCTGAACAGTGTTAACACCAGCTCCTCTTCTCAGCAAAAGCCTAACGATCTCGTCCTGACCACTCGTCGCCGCCCACATCAGTAGAGTCATCCCTGACGCTGTATCTATGGCAACGTCATCCGGGTTAAAGCCGGGTACAGCTAGGGCTCGTCTGACAAGCATGACGTCACCTTCTTGAATTGCTTGTCTCAAGGCGGCTGAATGGTGGAAGTAAAATCAAAAAAATATATAACTGCAAAGCTCCAGTGGTACAACGTTGAAATAACATCGTCATCCAGAAGAGTCACCTTGTTTTAAGACCCTTTTGTTGATACGGCCAGTTTTTTGTGGCCCGTTAATGACCCTATTAATGAACGGGCTCAGTTCCACGGTCAACTGTCCCCTATCGGTATCATAGTTACATTTTCTTCGTACAGGCGCTGAAAGATACATGAAAAGACTTCAGCGTGTTCGTAGTTCGATTATTGAAAGCGCAGACCCTGACAGCTTCACAATTAAAATCCGGCTTGCAGAATTCACATCTGAACGACAGTCCTTCTTTTAGACTACCTTCCCTCGCTAACAGAAATATAGCTGTCTTCGCAACAAATCTTAAGTCATTTTAAGCGCTTAATTCTACCTGAAACTCGTACTGTGACCTAGAAACCGTGGGCTCTTTAAGTAGCTCTACTCAGACCTTGTGCCTCTGTTTCAAAACGAGTCTTCGACTCGTGCAAAACTTTCTAAAAATAAATTTGCTTTGCATGGATATGAATCTGTAGGCAGACCTCGTTTTCATGTGAATGGTTTCGCGCGAAGACTCGTTTTGACACCGAGGCAAAAGGCGACTCTATTGATCCCTCCTCAACTTTTCGTTTGTCAGTGCACGTTACACGTTTCAAGGTCTTACCCCAAGAAAGGTTTAGTGGTTCTACAGATGGAGAAGACGCTCTGTCATTTTTGGTCGATTCCTACCAAGGCAAAAAAATAAACAAATAAATAATTACAACGATGTTAACATCTTTTTGATGGTCTCCATAGAAAACAATCCTGATTGATCAAAATTCTTGTTCCATTTTGTGGGAGCTCCAATACTGAATAATAACCTGAAAACACCAGAACCTCATTTGCTGATTGATTTTCGCCGCAAAAGAGTGGGTAGATAATCAGATCGCAGAAAATGCTAATTAGGTTGTTTTTCGAGCTTAAGGTCATTCCCCAGTATTGCATTGCGCATCCCTACTGCGCATAATTTTACGCGTGATTAGCGCGCGCGCATTAGAAAATGGCGGCTTTTTCTTCACGACTGGACCTCGCCGAAGAGGTAAATCGTCATTTTCTCGAAAACGACTACGGTGACCTATCATTTTTTTTCTGTCGTTTTGAATTGAGTAGTAAATTTCCCTATGTAAAATAAATATGGGCCAATTCTCAGTGTTGAGAAAAAAACAATCGTCGGAAACGTGATTTTAGCAAGCAATCGTGGTGATTTTATAAGGATTTATGTGGTATAAACAAGGTGCTGTAAGTTGCTCCTAAACGAACATGGGGACCCCTCATTTTTATTTCCAAATTTAAGTTCCTATAATATAAACAATCAATTGGCAAAGTTTGAGAAAATTCTCAGTGTAGGTTCTATTTCAGTGGAATGACCTTAAGGGAGTGGTTTTTTAACCCTTTCAACACCAAGGGTCTCCCAGAGTAAAATCTACAAGTGGCCATTGGTGGTGAAAGGGTTAACGTCTCGAGTTGCGGTCGTTTCGCCCGAAAACCAGTTCAACCAGACTGTTAGCTCCATGGCAATGGATGAAAGAACGAGAAATAAACATGTTTTGTGTAATTCTGTTATGTAGTGCCTTCAACGTTGTCTTTTTTTGCTCGTTTAATTAAAAAAGCGAATTTGATTCATCTTTTTTTGAACTTTGAGTCGGTCTGACCAGCAAACTTTTAGGTTCAGGCGAATTAGCCGCCTTTTCTCTGATTGATAGTAACACAGACATTTCAGGAACATTTCTAGCACCAACGGCCGGTTTTAGTAGTTTCACCGCAAAGACTGAAAAAAAAAAATTGACACACCTCTGCCTCATTGAAGAAAGAATGTGGTGAATAATCATCCAAGTCGAACTCAAAATCACTCAGGTCATCTTCGCCATCTGATATGTCCTCCATCCCACTGTCCTGTACAGGAAAAGCAAACAAAACTTCCTTTATACTTCACCATTAGGGAGTTAAAGAACCTACAACGGGGACGCCAAGGACAACTTCGGTAAAAAAAAAATGGATTTATATTATACCTACGAATCTTGCGATACTCTAAATTCAGTTTGTTCATCTTTGTCAAAACTATCTCGAAAATGAACATGAAACACAGCGTAAATTTCGAAATATAAATGTTAAAAATTTTCCCTCTTGGTTCACGTTCTCCAGACAATACAGAATTTGGTCATTTCACGTTGTTGTTTTGCAGAGGACGGCAAAGAAATGTACCAGGAATAATAACGCCCGTGCACAGCCATTGTTCTGCTCATTTTATCCGTTTTGTTTAGCGACGTGGTTTCCTAAATTCTCCATTGTTTAGTCTGTAACTAAGTCCCAGATTCTCTCCCTTATCGAGTGGGTAGATAATCCTGGAAAAGTAGCCACAAACAAGGACTCCAAAAAGGCTGGTGAGATTATCTCAGCCGGAACGCAGAATAGGTGCAAGACGTAATGTACGAATATTATACGAGTGATGACCACTTTATTCTGTCTGTTAGAGAACTGAATATGTTTTTATTTATGGCATGGCAAATAAATGTGAGGTCCCGCTTTTAAAAGGATAGCTACTAGCACGTTTACCCATAATGCTCAGCGCACGAAAAGATTCTAAAAGTTATAATTTAAAACAATTATTCTTTGAAATCGAGGTCAATATTCTACCACTATTCACCGAGATTGAGAAGAATAATTCTTTTAGTATGTGCACAGGAAGTGATCTCAACGACATTTTCAGAAGGAAACCATTAAAAATCGATTTAACTGACCTCTCAATTCATGCGTGGAAAACGTGCAAGCGGTACAAAGCATGCGTGAATTCGCGAGACTTTTTACAGAATCTTTGAACATGGAAAATCTATAGTTAATCTTCGAAAAAACCTCGTGACAGTCTAGAATAATGGTCCTTAAACACCGTTCAAATCAGTGTGAATCAAAAGTATGTTTTATTTTTGTTTGGCTTACGTATTATTCACTCGGTAGGGGGTGAATAGTGCTCATTAGCCAGAGATAGCGAACCAATCAGATTGCTTAAAACACCAAGATCACTGAGTGTGTATATACTAATAAAGTTTTTCTCGTGCCAACACGGCTATGTTAGGTCAGTTGGCAAAGTACAATGCTAAAATCACAGGCACCATTCTACAGAGGGCTGAACGACGAGGAATTACATTAACAAAAATAATAGAAAGAAATATGTAGAATCTAAGCCTGCTAATGATAAACCTCGTAAAAAAATGCCATTTGAAAACTGTCTTGCCAAACAAATCACCTAAAATCCTCTCAGGAAGTTCATTTTTCTTTTCGTCCTTTCTCTTATATGTCAATGCTCTTGCTTAATCCGATGAGAGCGGAAAAACTGTTAGTTTTTCCCTTCTCGTTTCGTGAATGAGCAAGCGAAACTTAGACTCCCGAACATGGTATCATACGAGACAAACAGCGCCGCGGAAACCAAACAAAGCCTTTGTTATACAAAGATATACAAACAGAAATTAACTTCCGTGAATATTTAATCATATTCCGATTCTTGATATTTTTTGTTTTATCCATGAAAATCAAAAACAAGCAGTCGCTTACTTATTACAATGTCATTAACTGAATGTAATTCAATATATCTAACACGAGATTTTCCGTACCCGTTTCCTTGTGTTAATTTTTTTTTAATCGGCGTTTCGAATAAATTTGACGAAATTTAAGGTCGGCCAAAAAAAAATAAAACAGTGTTCGGATCAGTGCACGAAAATCACGGAACGTGACAGAAAAAAACCTAATTCTTTATCCTACAAAACAGAATTTCGCAAGGCGAAATAGCAATGTTAATTAAGAGCAAATTCAAGCTATTTATTCAGATATATTTTACACTCTGTCTGCTTATTACCTTTGAAGCGCGATCTAATCGAACTTGAACAATAAGAGTGAAAAAATAACTTGTCTAAATGACACGATTTGCATGTAGTTAAAAAAAAGCATATAAACTCAACACCAACGAGATTCTTATCACTTCA
The DNA here is from genome assembly GCA_019787425.1 of Platygyra sinensis. NCBI lineage: Eukaryota > Metazoa > Cnidaria > Anthozoa > Scleractinia > Merulinidae > Platygyra > Platygyra sinensis. The sequence goes on along the minus strand of JAHPZR010049942.1, from coordinate 27,385 downwards.
GATAAAACTTACCCACGGTCGAAAATTCCCTGTTTCATCTTGTGCCTTGTTGTGTCGTTTAGCACTGCTTGCATCTTTTTCTGAATTCTTCGTTACTAGCGCGTCGCTGCGGATTTGCCTTTGCTATCAGTGTCCTTTCCACTCTCCTGTATAATCGCACCGATAAGATCTCCATCCATAAGCGGGGCAGAATTACTTCTATTTTGCATCGGTAACAGATCTGCTGTCCTCGAAGTGTTATTTTGTTTATCCATCTTACCTTGCCCCTCGTTAATTTTCCCCAATGGATATTCCGTGTTAGAAATGTTTTGCTGTGTCGCTGCCGTTTTGTCGATCGACAGACGCTTTTTCAAATTATCTCTGAGCGATTTCGGTCTTCCTTCAGTTCTTTTCGCTTTTCCCTTGTTCTTCTTCTCATGCGCTAGTCTTTTCATAGTCGGGGCAACTTGGTTGTGCAGCTGTGACGTGTCCTCCAGAACCGAAGTCCACGCCGATATTTCCATCTCATTATTTTCCCGTCGTTTCGCGCTCGCTTCGGAAACGTTAATTTCAGTAACTGACATTGATGACAATTTTGAACTTGAATTTTTTGTTGGCGCCAAATCATCTGTTATGTTTGACAAATCCGCGTTTTTCTCATTCGTGTCAGATTTGTGATCGCTTTCCAAACCCCCAGCAGGTTTATTCTTTATTTTCATTGTTTTTCTTAACATTTGCATCTTGGACACTGAAAGCTTAGTAGACAGATCAGCTCGAGAAAGCAGAGATTTCACCTGGTTTGAATTCTCGTCGGTCTGTTGTTCCGGTTCACCAAAAACTTTGCTGGTCTCTGTTTCACAGCCCTCTTGGTTTTTCCTTGACAGCAGTGGCGGCTCCATCTCATTTGGACTTGCTCTGCTCTCCAAACTAAACTCTATAGGAGGAAAGTTAGCTACCTTTGCACAACAGTTAATTACTTTCGCTTGATTTTCGACGGACACGGATTTCCTTAACTTCGTAACCCCTTTCTTTTTAACCAAGCTGTTTTCCGCTTTCCCTACACGATTTTTTTCCGCATCCTGGGTAACAGATTGCAACTTTTCATTCTTCTTTTTCAACTTTGTTTTATCCGCCGAATTTAGCGATGATTTCAGTGGTAGTTTCTCAGCCTCCTCTTCTGACTCACTTTGTGAAGATATCACGATGAACTCTTTCATTAAAGCGGGCTTGGAATCTTGCGAGGAATATTCCTGCTCATCGTCATCTGTACCTTGAGAGGAAATTTCAATAACTTCGAAACTATCCTGCTCAGAACAAACCGCGCTCGCTTCGCAATCAATCGGTCCAAACTCGACAGAATTGTTCTGCTTCGTATCCGACGAAGCCTTTACGGAAGCTTTTCGGTTTTCCGAGCTAGAGTCCACCCTATGATCGTGTCCCTGTTTCTTCCGAAGCGAAACGAGAGCAAGTTCTTTGCTTGCTTGACGAGTCATTCCTCGGGGAGCGATTTCATCTAAGTCCAAAAGTAACAGGTCCGAGGGAGCAAGGGAGGAAGAAAAATATTCAACGGCCTCCTTTGGTGGTCTCCCTCGCTTTTTCTTCGTACTGTTTCCCTCGCTTAACTCAGGTGATGTAGAACGGTTTCCATTAGAACTCTTTTTTTCTGCCATTCCCTCAATGTCTTTTACTAACAAGCGGTGTTTCGGAGGGCGTCCTCTTTTCCTTTTTTCTGGCAGCGAACTCATTTCACTTTCGTTGTTGCTGTTTTGATCCTGAGAAGATAAAGTTAACAGATCATCAAACTACGCTCATAATCAATGCGTTTTCTCCAATTTAGTTTTAAAATGTTGTCTCCAACTGACTTTCGATAACACGTGACCTCGTCAATCAAACTGGGAACAAAATGGTTTTCAGCTATAACACAAGAAAGACGGTGAATGTTTTTAAAGACCTTACGCTCGTACAAGCGATAGAATTAAAATGTTTTAAACATCTATAGGGCAGGTGGCTTTGTAGGTATGTGCAGGCGCTAAAGGGGACAGACTCACATTTGAGCGAATGTAAATGGACGAATCTTACAGCCCTTTTCACAGTTTACTTTTCTCATTTGCATTACAATATTATCTAACATGTACGTGAGAAATTTCTATTTTACAGTTTTAGCCCGAAATTGCCTCTGATCCTCGTTGGAAATTGCAATGTAATGCAAGTAAAATACTAACTATGAAAAGGGCTTTTGCTCGACTATTTGACATTAGTTTTTTTTCTCTAAAGCTTAAACACTCCTCGTTCATCACTTAGCGAGTTTCGCAAGCAATTCTCACCGACCTGTTGTCGAGCGTCAGCTCAAGATCAGCTAAGTAAATACCGTCATTCGTAGACGACAAACGTGACGAAAGCCAAGTC
>JAHPZR010049942.1:15000-20000 GCA_019787425.1 Platygyra sinensis | reverse complement strand
ATATTCTTAAATTTTTAACTGCAAATTTTAGCCTCCATATCTCTTGTATTAATAAAATATATTCCTACAAAGAAATGAGCGTGCACCTTAACTGGACATGCCCAGTAGTATTTTTATAACCTCATCCTTCATTTTTTCTAAATTATTGTAATTTTTTTACACTGAATGGCTCACACTTGTTACTAAAACTGAGATCAGTATTTAGTTTTTAAGGTGGCCGAAAACAGTTTTCAAGTGCCTGTGCCTAATTAACCATAACTTTTAAACTATTTATGTTTGGCACCCATTTTTTGCAAGTGTCAAGGCTAGCCACAGAAATATTTATTCTCGCATTTTGACTAGGGTGTGTGCTGTTGCCATGGCAACGGGGCTGGTTAAAAACAAGGCTTAAATAATGGTTTTTGTTTATTTTAAAAAAATCCAGTCGTTAGATTGTTTTCATATTTTGCACACTAAGAATTGAAATTAAATCCCTTCTGCCAACATGGTTCTAATAAAATTTTGACTTAGGTGATTTTCGTAATTTACCGTTTATCGATTTCTGTATTATTAAAAATTCCCTATGTCAAAATTCAGATTTTGTTTTGATAGATAATTCACGTAGTCTCTGATCTATTTTTCTGCCAAATTTCTTGAAATTCTAACGACTGGATCGTTAGAAATCGGCAGGTTTCTGCTAAAGCAATCAGTCTCAATTTTCAAGCAACTGCGCATGCGTTGCATTTAACTGGTTTCTTTCGGCAACAAACAAAAGCTGAAAATTGCTGGGTTCTTTGCATCGTTACCTTTTCTAATATATCTTTGTAATAAGACTAAAGCCATCAATACACGGCGTTCAATTATAGAGAAAAATAACACAGATAGTGCGGGTGTTGAGTAAATAAAATGACTGCTCTATTGATGGCATGTTTGTTCTTTGAAATCCTTGTGCACATGCTGCAAAAGCATGCGCGGAAACTGTGTTCGGCCACCTTAAATCAAAAAGAAGAGTAGAAAATGTGTTCAGCCCTCTTGGTTGGACCCTAGTTCAGTTAAGTGTTGTTTTCTTTGCTACGGTGTATGTCAGGCTCAATTAAAAGAAAAGAAAGTGCAAAATGCCAATTAGCAGCACCCATCTGAGGTTTTTTAATTCAAACCAGTCACAAAAAAGAGCATGCACAACATGCTAGGAACCAAACAAAAGCAAAACTGAAAAAAATTATCTTGTAAAATCAGGATGATAAAAATTTGGCTCATAGTTTGTTTTCTTGTGCTTTACACTAGCACATGCAGGGCTCAAAATAATGGCTGGTTACTGGACAATGTCCGGCCAAGATGACTATTTGTCTGGACAAAATTTGGGTTTGGTGGTCATTTTGACCGGTCACGTACGCGGTTTCCAAACAATTAGCTAGAAAAAAATTATTTGCTTTATTTCTGGAAAATATAAACAGTTAAATCATAAAATATGTCAGCAGCTTGTATAGTTACAAAATAGGATGCAGATTTTTCAAATTTTTTCAAACACAGAGAAGAATCTCCGTTTTTGAAAATATCAGGATACGTATGGACAGGGCCTTAGTGTTTTTTTAGAAACTGAAAGTGTTTACAACCAAAATCGCATTCAACGTAAGTTCTAAATTAATACAAAACTACGTTTTTGCGCATATGAGGCAATATTTTTGGCTTAATGGGGAAATTCTTCAAAATAAGTATTTTCCATATTTTGACAGGTCAAAAACGAGATATGACCGAGCTAAAATTGGTTTGGCCAGTCAACATGACTGGCCACCGTTCAAAAATTATTTGAGCCCTGATATGCTTCTTGATTCCAGTTCACAGTGCAAGTCACGACAAGACAATGTTTGTGTTTTGGATTACTGTCAGTCAGCCATACTCATGAACGTAATCATTAATAAGTTAGTTTATCATTGCATTGTACTTACCGGCTTCCGACCACGCTTCTTGTAAACCTTCTTTTCTTTCCAGCCAGAACCTGTCGACCAGTTCCTGACATGTAAGAAGATTGTCACTTGGTTCCCAAGAGTCCTCTTCAGAACCATAACCCTCCCAGCGAACTTTGAAAAGCACTTTTCCATCCTTAGAAAAAATTGAACAAAGCATAACGTTACCATGGTCAGTTCAAAATATCTCTAATTTATCTGCCAACAAGATACACTCTTATTACTATTATTATTACAATATTGATGTGCAGCAGGATTTTGAACATGGAGAGGAAATGTTGGCTCTTGGTTTTAGACACCAACAAAATACATAATGCAAACAGTAGAACACTGACTCGCCAATTTTTGCCCCAAAATAACATGGCTGTGCAATTTTGTCCAGAATAATACTAATCATAACAACATTTTTCACCAAATTTTCACCTGCATTTAAGAAATAGAAAACATGCACCATGTTTCTCGAAAAAGCTGTGGAAACAATTGCCTCTTGGATCGTGTTCCGATAGCATTTCTCGTTTTCCCAAATTTTCATTTGTGTTTCTATAACTGCTTTCAGAAAATTCCACAAGAAAAAAAGAAAACAGCTTTGATCATCAAAATGTACATTCTCTTTGTTTACACCATCCTTATGTCAACAGCTTGTGCTAGTTCTCTATAAAAGCACAATTTTAATCCAATCAGCATGCATATCTTCTTTGGGCTATTTTGAAAATGAGGTATATAAATTTACTTCATTATTCTTAGTAGATTTATGGAGTGATCTATGTTTGAGCCTAGTGTCCTTTAAGGTGGCTCCCTAGAGTTATTACGAAACATCCTCCCTATAGAGCACGAGTTACGAAAGGAAACGTGGCTAATTTCTCTTAAAGTTTTCCCCTTAGAAATTTACCAGTATGGGTACTGTTAAAATAAGGCTTATGTTTTGGTTGTCAATTTTTGGATTAAGGCCGTTACCATGGTAACATCTCATCTAATGACAGGCAGACATTTCCTCATTTTGACCTAAACTCCTTAATATTTAGACTTTCCTTCGGTGAAATTTTTTCATATTTCGTCACATCATGGAAATGATATTGCCTGACATTTTGAACTGGTAAAAAGTCAAGGTTGTTCAGACGGTTTTTCCAATATTCTGCTATTTCTCACTATTCTAAATATATGAGATTAGCTCTGACAGATTTTAACAACTAGTGAGACAATCTCAGATAGTGCAGAGTGTTATACAGGACTGTAAGTACGTTTTGAGTCATCTGCTGCCTGTATGTAACTTGTTAGTTCAAGGCCCAAAAATAACTTACAATCACAGTTTGTCAAGACGGTTTTAAATTTTACTGTGGTGTTTTAAGTTGAAATTCGTTCATTCTAAATTCATTCATACGTTGAACTAGCAAACGTGATACTTTTAGTTTCTCAACGCCAACATTTGTAACTTGATACTTTTGTTTTTCTCACAAGTTTGTAACATGATACCCTTGTTTTCTCAAAAACATACAAAAAAGATATGCTCGCTTTTTTCCTGAGAAAAATGAAATCATGTTATTAACTTATGAAAAAATTGGAAGAGGAATGATTTTGTTTCAATCTAGAGGCAAATTTTCATATCATCGATAAACAATTACTAATTTAATTAGCAAATAGTCACGTCGTGTCTCAGAATAGCAGGTTCTTTAATACAGGTTACCACCGTTGGTGTTAAAAGTAAACCAGTTCAAAATACAAAATGATGTCGATTAATACAACCAAAAAGCGTTTAAACTTGACCGATGTTATATCCTACGTCGGTGAACGAGTCCCCTCAAAGACTGACTAAATTTATTTGCGGTTTCCGTAAGTGCCACAGTGTCTACAGCAATATTTGAGAAGTGTCTTTTGTCACGACATTACTAATTTTAATGCCGCTAACACGGAAATGTTTCGGGTGAATACATTTGTGAACTTCTTGTTCTCTTTCATAGGAGAGAAAATAAACAAGCGGCTGAAGAGGTTCATTCGTTTAAAGCTTAGCAAACACGAAATAGTTGAAAACAGCACATGGCATTTTTGAACCGAGCTAGGGATGATTCCAAAAGATACGCTGTCACACAAAAGCGTCCTTTGCACTAAAAGGGGGAACTGATATTACCTGAAATGTAACTGCTATCGCCCGTTAAGACGAGAGTGTGGTATCGCACGCATGAATCTGAACTCGAGAACGGATTGTATCATGCTGACAATGCTAGAGCGCATGCGTCTTACATACTGTGTTCAACCACAAGGAAAAGCACTGAACGTTCGTGTATAATTGTGTATGAAATGTATTGTTTACCTAACATATAGTTAACACTAACGCTAATCAATTTGCGCATGCGCTTCGTGTAAATCGCTTTTGTTCTTAAGAGAATAGAACCACTAGGATAACAAGGGAATATTGGAACCATATATAGTTTTGTGATGGTATACTTAAAGAAATGTAAGTATAGTACGTTTTACGTAGCAATCAAAGGTACCCACCCCACCCCCTCAAAACAAAAGCTAATTAATTAATTGGAATTAATTAATTAAACAAACATTAAAGTTTACACCTTATTGCCTTATCACCTTATGCCATAGTGCGTTAGCGGCGTCAACCCCCAAACCATCCCAATAGTGCACTCTGCACTAAAAATAGGGTATTTTATAGGAATTGAATGTGGTTACAACTGAGCCATATTAAAAAAAATTCACCGAAGGAAACGCGAGAAACTTAGCATTTATTTTCTCACATGACGTCACAAAAATCAGAAAAACACGCGTGATATCGCGCGTGGGTATTCATTTTGGCACGCGCTCATGTGACACCATGTATCTCGTGCGAGAAAGCAAGAGTAAATTAGAGCTCTTTTAGCAGTTATTTATAGAGCTTTTTTGTCATATTTTTTTGGCCCTAGTCTTAAACACATGTTTGAAGGGAGTTTGAAACTATTGCTACTTATACCGAAGTGATTTAACGCCTTTCAAGTGCTGAAGTGATTTCGTTTCTGCTTAGGGTTACCGGTACTTGCGTCATTTTTGAACGCGCGATTAATACTGACGTTTGGC
>JAHPZR010049942.1:0-10000 GCA_019787425.1 Platygyra sinensis | reverse complement strand
CATCTTACGTCTCAGACGGCTTAACTCACCTTTCTTTTGGCATCTATTATCCTCTCCACTTCGTAAATGTCATCTGTGCTGTCAGATTCATGGTCGAAATCCATTAGTTGAATTTTCAGAGTATTTCAACGAAACGGAACAGCGAGAGTCGAAACGAAATTCCATCTGAGACTGCAGTCACAAAGTGCAGCGAAATGTTTATAGTTCCCAGTCTACCAGCATCTTTTTTACTTCGGGTTTCTGAGGTTTTTACTGACTTTTTTTGGCTTTTTTAAAAGCAAACAATGTCGACGATTGACGGGTAATTGTTTCGCACGTGCATCAGAACACCAATTTTCAAGCTCTCGAGCACTAGATCTGGCTCCTGTTTTTGCGTAGCCTGCGAAAACAGCCGTCCTTCTTCGCTCCCGGCCCGAATGGCGTTTCGCGCGAAACGCCATTCGGGCCGGGAGCGAAGAAGGACGGCTGTTTTCTCAGGCTAGTTTTTGCGCGTCTATTGAGTAACTTTACGGGGTTCTGTCCTGGTGTACCGCTTCACAAGGGAATATCCATTGTTCTTTGTTTGTTTAGGAGTCATTGGTTAGCTGTTGTGTGTTGTTTGCTCTATTGTATCGGCTCTTGCAAGGCTCTTGTGAACCGGTACACGAGGACAGAACCCTCGGCGGGATCATCTGATCATAGTGTACACGGAAGACTGCGGGGGAAGGAAAGAAGATGGGAAGAGTTCCTAGGGGCGTGGCAAGAAAATTTACATCGAAAGACCTTCGTTATCGTTTTTTCCAAATTGACATGGATTTTTCTTGCTTAGAGCGGGGCCATCTGCAAAAGGCGTAGGTACCTGCATCAATTGATGCTCATTTATCCAAGATCGCTCGAATCACGGTGGATCAAGAAGCCAATGAATTCTCGCTGAGCAAGGATTTATTACGCCCTGTGATTCACCTTAAAGGGGCTCAGTCACGGCATCTTGAGTTATTTTGAACATCGAAAAATAACCGTTAAATTGAAGGAAACCTAAAAATAACACTTTATAAAGATAGAAAAACATCAAAGAGATAATAATAAACCATAAAGGAACAAGGATGGTTAAGGATGGAGAAGATTGACACGGATTGCAAACAACGAATTTGAAAAGTTTTGCTAAGCTTTTCAAACGTGACTGAGCCCCTTTAATCCGAGCGATCTTGTAATCTTGGATAAAGGACGGGAAATTAAAAAAAGTGATGATCGAGGGGTGGGGACGGGGGGAATGGGGGAAATACAACCCGTGGTTAACCTGCTGTATAATCAGAGCCGAGCTGTTCGCTAACCCAGGATAAAAGTTAACCGAAGTATACATTTTTCTCGTATCTGAAAATGTTTTTACTGCTTAAGCTTTGTATAGATTATTTCTTCAGACTTAAAACAGAAGTCCTAACAATGTAAACAGAAAGCGTCACTGCAAAGTTGTTCAAATAAAATATTGGCAAAATTCCTCAAATACGTGGGTTTTCCTTACAACTAGCCTGCGTAGCAGGGGTTTCCAAAAACTTACGCGGAGGGATCGAAACTGGGAGGGAGTGCGAAAAAAACTTACGCGAAGGAAACGAAACTGGGAGGGAGTAAGAAACTGATAAGGAAGACAGGGAGGGGGTCTGCGTAACAGGCGTTTCCAAAAACTTACGCGAAGGGAACGAAACTGCCCTAAACTGAGAGGAAGTGCGAAAAAAACCTTACGCGAAGGAAACGAAACGTAAAACTGTAAAATGGTAGGGAGTCAGAAAAATAAGGAAGAGAGGGAGGGGATCTGCGTAACAGGCGTTTCCAAAAACTTACCCGAAGGGAACGAAACTACGCCAAACTGAGAGGGAGTGCGAAAAAAACTTACGCTCACCCCAGGCGTGCTCCTTCGCCGGGGCCGCTTTTCGCTTGCTTGTTCGATCTCCGCCTGGAAAAGGAAAGGAATCTGTCGGTAAACTTTAAAAAGTATCCCTTCTTTGTTGATAACAAAAACTACCCATATCCACAACTGTCTTGAATTGTCAGTCAGAAAGCACAACCACAATGATAGGGATTTAGTTCAATTATAGCTTTAGTGGGGGCGGGTGGGTGGCGAAAAACAGAGGTCATATAACAATTATTCACCGGTCATATAACAATTATTCAAGCGTGACTGGCCTTTGTTTTAATGTCCCACTGCGAGAATAATAATGAGCTTGCCCTCCAGCATGGCGGATTTTGTACCATGTGATTGTTTGTTGCAAAAGGCCTATTGCTTTACAAATCAACGAGGACGCAAAACTACTTACAAGCTCTCAAATACGTACAATAATAAGTTATCTTTAAATTTACAGCAATAGGCAGAGGTAAAGGAAAACAGATATAGGAATATTGACAGAATTATAGCGAGAGATGCCGTCAAGTGAGCTTGAAACTGCAAAATCACGCGCACTTTCGAAATAACTCACACGACCAATACAATGCTAGGCTAGGCTAGAATAAGTAAATTGGGCTTAAAAAGAAAGATTACAAGTTGAAACGATATGGTTTACTGGGTATCCAGTCGTTTCGTACCCATGGACGTTTCGTACACAGGCTAAGACGTTTCGTACCCACTTTCGGTCGGTTCGTACCCAACCCTTTGGTCGATTCGTACCCAAGAAATTATGACAAAGTTTTTGGAGTTTTTGAGTGAGAAATGTGTTAAAACGTGTGATCTTATTTGTTATATTGTTGTTCAACTTAAACAGTGTCAGTGGCCCCGAAGGCCTCCCAAAGTTCGAAGAGCCGCCTCTGCACTCCACGGTAGGTGGCCCTCTGCATCCTCTTAAGCTTGCGCTCGGAGACTAGGCCCGCTTCTTTGTGTAGCAGTGCCACAAACATATAGAGGGGCAGACCGCTTCGACCAGCAGCTCTTCTGTTTAGACTATGATGCCAACCCTCAAAGTCATTGTTTGTTCTAATAGCCCTTTTCACGGTTAGGTTTTCTCATTTGCATTACAATGTAATTCAACGTAGATGCGAGGCAATTTCTGGCTAAAACTGCAAAATAGCCCGAAATTGCCTCACGTACATGCTAGATTTTATTGTAATGCAAATGAGAAGGGTTAACCGTGAAAAGGGCTATTGACTGCATAAATACATGTACGCTCCAGCACTTGGGGGGCCAAACTATGCTGCGAATCGAGTATTCTTCGATGTAACTGACGAACTGCTGTAAAGGCTCCGTCGTGGGTTCTGGTTTGAGGCTGTCGAAGGTTGCGGCAATGGCCTCATGCGGAAGGAAGGGTAGTGCCATCAGTCGCCTGATGTAACCATTCGTAGTCCGGTCTCTCATATACGCAGTCTGAAGGCCTAGCTCTTGAACTTTTCTCCTGGTTCCGGTGGAAGGCACACCCCAGCAACTGCACTTCCGGACGGACGTTTCGAAATTCTCCCCACACGGCGCTGCAATATTCTAATTTAATACTTTTCAAACAAAAGAGAAAAAATCACACCTATCTTGCGCTCAATAATAATTAGCTGCTATTGTCAAGAAACTCGCGGGCCATTAACACTGTTTAAGTTGATCAACAATGTAGCAAATAAGATCACACATGTACCTTGCGCATGCGAGCACTGCATCTTAATCGTTTTAACAAGTTTCTCACTCAAATACTCCACAAACTTTGTCATAATTTCTTGGGTACCAATCGACCAGAGGGTTGGGTACGAACCGACCGAAAGTGGGTACGAAACGTCTTAGCCTGGGTACGAAACGTCCATGGGTACGAAACGACTGGTAAGCGTTTACTGTTTCACGATGCTCATCAGTAATCAACCATAAACATCTTGAAATCTGAAATCTAAGCCACCCTCGAAATTATGCGAAATGTAAAGGAGGATAAGAAACTAATTCCAAGGCAAAGGATAATTTCTAAACTAACTTTGCACATTAGAATTGGCTGTACATGCCTCGAGATGGGTCAAAAAGTCCAATCGAAGTTGAGAGATAAACAAATAAATAGTCCTGGTCGTGAACAATTTTGTCTATATGATGACTTCACCAAACATAACGTGTTGATAACTGATTTCTACTGCCAGGTTTTATTCTCCTAAAGCCTGGTTTTCACTAGCGACACAAGTCAAGGGCAAGCACATGCACAAACTCAAGCAATGCGGTCGATGACCCGAGTGAAAACGAAATTCGGTGCAAACACAGACACAAGCAAAATCATCCGAACCTTCCAAACTGTTTAGGCTCGTGGTAATATGGATCCAGGGTTTTCATTGGCCAGACATAACCACGTGTGGTAAGTTTCCACGCTTGTGCTTGCGTCGCTAGTGAAAACCATACTATGTGAAAACCAAGCTTAAGTATCCGCGCCAAATAAGTAGAATTTCAATTTATCGAAACCGGTCCATCCTCCTGAGCATCACAGACGAGTACCTTGAACTTCAGGTTTGCAACGAGCCACATTGCTTGTCTTTTCCTTGGTATTTTCTTCAGGAATGATTTCTAAAGACATTCCATCCACGTGACCGGTCAAAGTTTTTATCCCATTTGCTTTTTGCAGATTGTTGAGAACCTCTTGTTCAGTAATGACGTCATTTATGATCACGTGACTATTTCGCGTGCCCGTTCTGGGAACCTGTCTCTTGCTGTTTTCGCTTTTATTTTTCGCCACTGAAGCCGGGAGGCCATTGGCTGATAATGTAGTGGGCAATGTTTCTGATCGAGAACTTTTTGAATGCTCAGCTGCAGTAACTACCCGATCCATTCCAGGCAACGATTGAGCTTCAAAGCTTCTTTTCATTTTGTTCAGCGTAACAGCAGCCTTGACAAAATCAGGCGTGTTTTTCGCCGGATATAGCAGAATGATGTACAATTTTGGTGTGAAAATGAACACTAAAAAGCTGTAAGCCCCACAAGGCTGCACCAAGCAGTGAAGCACGCTCCTCCAGCTGCCCGCCCAAAGGCTCGTAAAAATAGTTATTGTCACAACCCATGTAGTGAGTTGTATGTACATAATAAATGTTACATACTGGGTCTCGTTAAAATTGGACGGTAGTTTTCTGGCTCTGAAAGCGTAATATGCAACCAGTGCGGACAAAACGAGCTCAGACGTATACAGTGCTGCAAATGATAGCGATTCCTGGTGTAGTACCATTGCTCTTGCATTCCAGTGTCTTGTGCTGTAGTTGTACGATCTTCACTCGAACGAATGGCAGCTCAAAGATCAGGAGGATTAAGTTTGAAACAACAGGTAACAGGTTCAGAACTACAAGAACAGCAAAGTGGTATCTTGTGTTGTGAAAACAGCGAGTCTTTGATTTTGCGATCGCCCGGAAATTAAACACGTGGAGCAAGCGAGTAGTTCTTAGAAATAAAATCGAGACACAGATATTGTAGTATGATTGTGCCGAGAAGTAAATTAGCAGTGCACGAAAACGCTGCCTCGGAAAAAGCCACCAGTATACTAAACAGATAAATGTAGCAGAGTCCTGGTTCTGAAGATTTTACCACTGGAGTGTGACGATTTTTCAGAAATACTCCAAACGTAAACAAAGTCAGACTGACGCCTATTCCAGCAGTCACCAGTAACGCAATACCTCGGCCGTCCTTCAATGTTAAGTTATCTAATGGAAGAGCCTCGTATTTTGTGTTATCGTGATTTGATTTTTCATCGATCGCGCATTCTGTACAATTCGTTGAGCTGTAACCAGCACTTACTGACCCGGGAGGGCACTGAATGCATTCCCAACAGCAAGCCAGGATGGGGGATTGCCTAGTTCCCGGTGGACAAAGATCGCTACAACGTGAAGTTGGGACGACTTTGCTTCCGTTCTTCCAGACTATCAAGTCCCTCTTGAGCTGTAACCTCTCCTTAAAGGCTCTGTCCCAGTTGCCAACTTTTCTGAGCGTAGGAGTGCTCCCGGGAACGAACTGAAGGTTGACAATATCGTACGCTGCTGAACGCAGTGAATCGCCGTTTTTGTTGAAGCTTATACTGCCAGTAAGGCCTTGAAATTGAATTTTTGCCAAGGCACGCAAGACGTTTGTGGAAAGAATATTATTCTCTTTAGGTAAACAAGTGACTTGTGACAAGTTGCTGTGATCGAGTGGGCAGCGGTAGATTGAGTCAAAGGCATGCGCAGCAGCTTGGACAGCATCGATTTCATAAGCCCAGGTTGTGGTGCGCATGACTGAAACCAAATCTTCGTTTATGTTGGTAAGCTTTCCTCCGCAGCCTTTCCAGGAAAACTAAGAACAATTGTTTACATCTTTCCAAAATTCCCTCCACCACAAATTAACCTGGGAGCGCCGTGAAGATGAATTAACTGACAAGAGATTCTTTTCGAAGCCGGAGACATTGAAATTTCTGAATGTGGTTCCTATGAATCCACCAATCACAGCTGAATATTTTGTTGCAAATAAGGATGTTTTGTCCGACCATCCATCCGGAGCAATCCAGGTTCGACCAAACAATTGCTGTTTATAAGACTCCTGAAAGATGTAATAAATGCTAGAAATATCTCCTGCCCAAAGGACGATAACGTTGACATTAGTTGCTTTTTTCAGCTTTGCAACAATTCTTGGAATTTTTTTTTCATAATTTGATGACGGTTAGTAATCAGTGCTGTGAATGCAGTAAGTGTTGTTTTTGTGCGCTTCATTCTCCAGAGCTCTCACACCGTATCTACCATAGGAGCTATCACTGCCGATTACAGCGATGTAAGTCCATTTGAAATACTCGATAATGTCACTGATTGCCTTGGCTTGCTGATTGTCCGGTGGAACTGTGCGAAAAAACGTCTTGTAATACGACTGGCTCAGTTCGTCGCTTGTGGATGAAGGACTGATCTGAGGCAAATTTCCAACTTGGAGCATACTTGCAACAACTACGGAGCTGGCAGAATCACCAGGGCCTATCACAGCAGCGATTGGCTCTGTCGAGGTCTGATTTCCTGGCCACAACAAGTTAAAGGCCCGCGCCCGTTCATCTCGAGTTGTGTTTAGCATTCGTATCCGTTCTTTCAGTGCGTTCTTAATCACAAATGAAAACACTATGGCGTTGGCTCGGGAGGGAATTCCACAGGTGTCAAAAATGCGATAACCTAATGTTATATTCTGAAGTAAATGGGCGTCCTTGTTTACCTGTTCAACTGCGTAGACCATAGCTTCAGCACTTGCAAGGGCCTGAACGTTCAATGTCGTGTCACATTCGTCGTTTGCTGTTTTTTCATGAATCCTGAAAAGTCCAGCTAATGAGATATCACCTTTCTTATAGTCTTCATCGAAATGTGTGCTGCTACAACTCATGTCCACTGACAAACCAGCCACAATCAAAGCCACGAGCAAAGAGATTTTAAGATTTGTGTGATTTAACGTTTTCATTTTAGCAAATAAAGACGAGCTTGTAATTTATTCTTGATTCCTTGTCTAACCTCCAGGGGGACTATATAAGCTAGTCCCTTATAATCAGTTGCTTGTCACAATGGTTCAAAACTAATGTAAATTTCTTTCATACTAATTTCAAAACCAAGCTGACGCGGCGAACAAAATGTTTTGCCACTTAAATTCTCTATGGATAATAAAAACAACATGAATGTAGTTGAACTCTTTTGCGAGCAGAACATTGCAAAGTTTTTTGCGACGCTATCAGAAAGAAGCTATTTCATTCACCTCGCCCAGAAGCAGTTTGTTCTTCCTTTCCCTGCCAACAGCGTTTTTAGGATTTTTGGGAGAAATCGTTAATAGTCATGTTGCAGCTTTTTTAAAACTGTGGTAAATTCTCCGCCAAATTTTGAACTGAGCTTGAGTCTCTGAAGTTTTGAGTGTCTTTCCCTCGCTTTTGTTCCGACGAAGTTCTTCAGCTCGACATCCGAGCATGACGGCATGAGCATCGACGTGGCGGCAAATTTGCTTTTATCAACTTGAAGTTGATTGAGGCCCCTTCCACACGTATCTGGGCTCCATTACCAGCCGCTGTCCGGGAAAGGAGCCGGCGCTCTTCCCCCGAACTCACGGCTGGACTCATGGAACTTAGTATTGTTAATCTCGACCAATAAAAAATCTCCCTGCCTGAATCGAGCAGGCTGCATAAATTATCTTTCTCGCAGTAGCAAAGAAGTTCTGCGATACGAAAAGCGATCGCGATAGTGGGAAATCTAACCAAATACCTTCAACTGATGAAATAATGCCTGATCTATTCTATAGCGGCATATACAACACACAAAATAGTCAACAGATTTTTTGCGTGAGAATCTATATTTCACTATTTGAATCATGTGGTGCCACAATGTCAGATAACGAACAAAGTCAACAAAGAGAGGGATAAACGCAAACATCCATCTCAGGAAAAAAACACTCAAGCAAATTGATGTGTACGGTAGTCTTCTTGGAGTAAAGTGACACCAGCCTCTGGCGAAGCCAGACAAAATGAAATGTTTAAATGAAAATGAAGCAAAGCAAACTGAACTAGAAAAACAAAACTATGGTGTCAACACGATGCACGCAAACATATGCGTGACCTTTGACATGTCATTTGCCACTCCACAGTCAAACAGCTCTGCTCTACTTTCTTTTTACAAACTCTTCTGTAGAAAACGGCATGTAATGCCCTTCTGTAACAATAGTGTGAAACAAAATAGGTTGGAAGGCCAAAATTAAAAGAAGAGGTGGCGAAAACGGCACATGTACGAGCCGTAGGCGTGATGTGGACCCGCCAATGATTGTCATCAGATGACATTTCTGGTAACCAGAAGCGCCGCAAGAATTTTAATTATGAATTTACGTCACAGACATGGTTTACAGCTCACGCGTCCAGCCGTCTCTTCTCGGGGCGGGTAGACCAGACACGAGAGAGCGGCGGAAATCGAGCCTAACACGTATCCGGATATTTTTGAATCCGCATTTTTTTCTTTCTGTTCCTTTCTGGATTCAGTCAAAAATTTCACCGTTAACACGTATTCAAATCGAATTCGCGTGTCCACACGCCCCCGCACATCCGATGGTATCCGGATTCACTCTAGAGAGTTGTACCGCCATATTGGTTTATTGTTCAGAAAGAGACTGGACACGATTTTTCTACGTCATATGCATTGGATTCGAAAATATCCGGATTCGCCGTCCACACGTTTTCGGATTCATTGCGGATTTATTTTTTTCCACTCTGGAGAGCGGAATCAAAAATATCCGGATTTGCTAATGAATTCGCGCATGCGTGTGAACGGAAGCTGTATCCGGAAAGAAAAAGGTGCGGCTTAAAAAATATCCGGAGACGTGTGGACGTTGCCTGAGTGGGTCGTGTCCTTGATCGTTGAGACACTAGACAGCACAACAGCTTCAGCCTCATTAGAAACCAGATGTTCATGCACTCTGGTGAATTGACACTAAAAATAACCGAACCAAAAACATTTTAAATAATGTAGTTTCTGACATATTAAGGACCTTTAGATCGGAGGACGAGGACGACTACGAGTACGAGTTTTCTGTTCTGAGCACGTGCACTTCGAAAAATGTCGGCCTCCAAACCTTATGCGCATGCTCAGTACGGAAAACTCGTACTCGTAGTCGTCCTCGTCTCCGATCTAAAGGTCCCTATTTCTGACGATTGAGGGCCTAGGGTCGAATAAGTCGGAAATTGATATTCTGACGACAGGATGATGCTGGCGGAGCATCACGGAATGGTTAGAGACTATTTCAGGTTTTTGAGGGAGATTTGTTTAGGTCATTCTTTAAGGCGGGGGTAAACCCGAATTTAAGTGAAATTTTGGTAAGTTTAAAGAGAGGTTGAAAGGGAAAAAAAAGGGTTTTGGAACACCACCAGACAGTTGCCCGACCGCACAATGGCACCCCAGGTTGTTGGGCAACTGTTTGGAGTGTATCTACCTATTTTTAACTTCAAACTCTAATTTTAAAACAACACCAAATCTTCCAAATTTCCTATTTCCATCAATTTTACTAATCCTTTGAGAAAAACTATTTATCTCCTAAAAATCACCAAAAAATTTACAAAAGACTCAAAACATAGATATG
>JAHPZR010049940.1:17500-20295 GCA_019787425.1 Platygyra sinensis | reverse complement strand
ATGTGTTATGTTATGTGATTGGGCAAAAGAGTTAAAAGTTACAAAAAGTCTTATCGAGACATTGAACAGGTACAAGAAGCAGAAAGAAAAAAGGAAAAGCTGGTTCTGTTATAGAAAATAACTTGACTGACCTTGCTGTGTCTGTGGTGTAGTAAGGAACATCAAGGTGGTTATGGCTGACAACACAGTCTCCTCATTTGAACTAATAAGTTAGAAATAAATCTGAATGTCACCTTTGTTGACTTCACATGCATTGGCGAGTAAAACTGTGGTTGTTGAGGGAGAGGGTGCAAAGTAAAAGTCATGTCTGATAGACATTTTTAAACTAAATACAGTCCCACTTCCAGATGCGACCACCTCTTCTCAGTGGCCAGTTTTCCAAAATTGACCAATAATAGAGAAGAAAATGAATAATAAGGTGTGACGTAACATTATCGTATTCCTGGATAGCAAATTAGAGATGGAAATTTTGCTTGGGTAAGTCTCTGCAGTTACTATATACTGATAAGGCAAAATTTTGACACACTATGGTCTAGCTCTAATAAATGACCACCTAAGCTTGACATTTTGGGTGGTCACTTATGGGAGCTTCGACTGTATCAATATGAGACTCATCCAATGCACCTGCCTCAAAAATTTAAGTTTCTGCATTGTACATATGATTCAACACCCAACGATTTTATAAGCTGTCACAGAGATAAATTATGTATCAAGTAGGGTTGGTTAAGAGCTGATTATTGGTTAATTCCACAAGCTGAGAAAGAGCTGGTGAAATGTCGCTTGCAAAAAAAAAGCTTTTTGATGATGCAAAGTCAAAAAAAATTTAACAGAGTAAGCTTGGTTTTAGCTAAATATGTATTAAATCACCTATGAGGAAGAAGATGATCTCTAAGTACTGAACCAACGTGTGACCTCATGTGATTTCAGTCAAAGACCCCCGGCATATACATTCCAACCTCCGCTTGTGACCATCTCTCCTCAGCAACCAGTTTTTCAAAATGCCAAAAGTTTCCAAGTCAAATTTCTATGGTTTGAACCTCATGTAAGCGACCGCAACCACTTTTTTACAACTAAAAGTTTGAAATTTTCTTTGTTTTTAACCTCCTGTAAGAGACCACTTGACAGATAATAGAGTGGAAATTGGATTAAATAGTGTAATATGGTCTAAGCTCTTGTAAACAACAACCTCCTGTAAGCAACCACGTAGGCTAGACATTTTGGGTGGTCGCTTATATGAAGTTCAGCTTTCTGTAAAGTAGCTAAAAGTAATTTAACCACAGATATTTGTTATTATAATTATATAAAAATAACATAATGATATAAATTATAAAGTTCAACTTTTGTTTTGGAGGGATGTAAGATAGAGCTTTGAATATGCTACGTTTGTAGAAAGATGCACAATATAACATAGGACATTGGCACTTTGCAAAAATGGTACCAAAAATTTGAATAATAAGTATGGGTTATTGACCAAGTGTGAGGTCAAGATGGCTGGATATTGGCCAAGTTCTTTTTTTGCGTGTTTATGGACCGAGACGAAGTCGAGGTCCATAAACTCGCAAAAAAAAGAACGAGGCCAATATCCAGCCATCTTGACCGAACAAACTTGGTCAATAAAGGATTTATTATATGGCTTTTGGTGAAATTTTGCTTTCGGGATGCAGCGGGTAGTCCCGAGCGGGCAAGATGGCTCCATCTTGCCCGCTCGGGTAGCCAATCACAGCGCGCGATTTCGTTCATCTTGCCCGCTCACGGAGCTAGCCATATAATAACACTTTATACATCTTGATGTATAAGTACTGTTATTCAAATATCATCACCATTTATACAAACTGTCTATTGACCCAGTGAAAACTATTACTACTCGATGACCAGAGTGTGCCACATTACATACTTAGGTACCTTGACAAACAGTTGATAACCATGGATATACCACCATTGTCAATAATGTGCTGTTTGTTTTCCTTATCTATGAGCAAAATGAATAAGACAAAAATCTGATGTAGAAATTATGTATCTTGAGACCTTGAGTAATCATGAGGGTAACTTTTGAAAATAAAAAAGGATTAATGTTGCTGTTCTTAGTGAAAATAAATTAACTGTGATGACTTGCAGTTGAACCAGAGCTATTAATCAAATACAAAACACTTGTGATGGCATTAATGGGGGAACACTGCCTTGCGTTTGGTTAGCCCATGCGACTTCCGGCGATAGCGTGACAAATAACCTCACTTATCTCCCCAGCACTACGAGCTGAATGACAGACAGCACATGCTGGATCAAACAAGAGTATTGGTTAGCAAGCGGTGCTCAAAGGCGATGCAAAATCAACAAGCTTGGGGGAAGTCGCTGCGCAGACTTAACTGCACTACACAGGAGTGACCCTTGTTTATTGTGTAGGAATACATAACCAACCTCATCTTCAAAGGGAGGGAGGGAGGGAAAACTAAACGATAGGTTTACAGCAAGTAATAGCTACGTTGCTTAGACGAACTCACAATGGACTCTGAACAGTTCTTCGAGCTTTTATATAATGGAGACGTTCAACTGCTAGTAAGCCAGTAGAAAAGGCTGTGCTACCGCACAGCTTACCCTAGCACGTGTAACATCTAAGACAAAATCAACAAGCTTGGGGGAAGTCGCTGCGCAGACTTAACCGCACTACACAGGAGCGACCCTTGTTTATCGTGTAGGAGTATACAACCAACCTCGTCTTCAAAGGGAGGAAGGGAGGGAAAATTAAACGATAGGTTTACAGCAAGTAATAGCTACATTGCTTAGACGAACTCAAAAAT
>JAHPZR010049940.1:0-12500 GCA_019787425.1 Platygyra sinensis | reverse complement strand
TACTCTGCTGTTTTACGTTGAATTTCGTTCATTTTAAATTCATTAATACGTTAAACTAGCAAACGTGATAATTTTATTTTTTCAACGTCAACATTTGTAACTTGATACTTTTGTTTTCCTCGCAAAGTTTGTAACATGATACCCTTGTTTTCTCAAAAAAAAACCGTACAAATGAAGATATTTTCGCTCATTTCCTGCTAGAGAAAGATGAAATAATGTTATTGACTTATGAAAAAAAAAATGGAATAGGAATGATTTTGTTTCATTCAAGAGGCAAATTTTCATTTCGTTGATAAACAATTACTAATTCAATTATCAAATCGTCACCTCGCCTCTCGGAATAGCACGTTGTTATCATGTTACCACCGTTGGTTTTAACAATAAACCAGTTCAAAATACACAATGCTATCGATGTCGATTAATACAACCGAGAAGCGTTTTAAGTTGACCGATATTATATCCTACGTCGGTTAATGAGTCCGCTCAAAGACTGACTAAATTTATTTGCGGTTTCCGTAAGTGCCACAGTGTCTAAAGCAATCTTTTGTCATGACATTAGTAATTTTAATGCCGCTAACTCGGAAATGTTTCGGGTGAATACATTTGTGAACTTCTTGTTCTCTTTCATAGGGGATAAAATAAACAAGCGGCTGAGGAGATCTATTCGTTTCCCTCTTTAGAGGATAGCAAACACGAATTTGAAAACAGCACACGACGTTTTTGAACCGAGATAGGGATGATTCCAAAAGATACGCTGTCACAGAAGCATTCTTTGCACTAAAAGGAAGAACTGATATTACTTGAAGCTATAACAGCTATCGTCCGTTAAGACGAGAGGGTGGTATCGCACACATGAATCTGAACTAGAGAAAGGATTGTATCATGCTGACAATGATAGAGCGCATGCGTCTTACATGTTGTGTTCTTACATAAGGAAAAGCACTTAACGTTCGTGTATAATTATGTACATGAAATGTATTGTTTAATTTGCCTAAAATATACTTAACACAATGCTAATCAATCTGGGCATGCGCTTCGAGTAAATTGCTGTTGTTCTGAAGAAAATAGTACCACTAGGATAACAAGAGAATATTGGAACCATATGCAGTTTTGTGATGTTAGTGTAGTACGTTTTACGTAGCAATTAAAGGTACCTACCCCACCTCCTCAAAACAAAGCGAATTAATTATTTGGAGCTAATTAATTAAACAAACATTAAACTTTACACTTTAAAGCCATACTGCTTTAGCACCGTCAATCCCCAAAGCATCCCAATAGTGTACTCTGCACTAAAAAAGGTATGACGTCAGCTATATAATGCGCTGACGCTGCAGGTTTCACTTTCGCTACGTGACAAATAATATCCTGCTTACTTTGCAAGTCTATTCCGCCACAAGTATCGGTCATTAATTTATTTGCACATTTGCGAATATTTCTTGGGGGATTTATAGGCAATTCAAGTGAATTCTTGGGCTCTTTGCTGAGGTAAACAAGAACTTGCCAGAACTTGCTGGGGGAAAACCCTAAGAGTTCTAAACTTAGGCGTAATAAGACATCCTAATGCACTTGGTGGTTTTAGCTTTCATCGGAGTTCGGAGTTATAAGCACACCATCTATTGTGCGACGTAGTTAGTCTTCCCTTACGTCTTCTCCTTTGTATTTTGCATTGCTCGGAGTCGGACAGTGTGAGTAACTGTGATTTTTAAAGCGCGGTTACAACCGCGCCGCGGTTCTTGTTCAATAATCAATTACATTACTTTTCAATTGCATTACCTTGTCTATCCGTATCCTGAAACTCTGTCACCAGGGCTTGTAAATATTCAAATCGACCAAGATTATCTGGACCAGTTTTGCGGTCGATACGAGCTTGACTTGTGAACATTTCAAATGACACCGCTTTGCCACTTTCCTGCTTTGTCCACAATGTTCCTCCCTAGTACCCAGTACTAGCGCGTGTCGACATGTAGAATCGAAACCGGAAACAGGATCTGGAGCCCACGGTCTGCGTTCGCAAGCTACAAGACCGGAAGCCCCGGAAACTTGCTTTTCGTGCCCATATTATCAGTTCAACTGTATCTAAAAACGTAGTATGGAGATAACCAATACTCTGTAATCGTAAGGTTCGAGATTTTGCTATGGCTTTACGGGCCCGTAAAGTTTCCCGGGTTTTCGAAAAACGGGTGCCCTGTGGTACCGTGCACCCGTTACAAGCACGTTGCGTGACTCATTTATTTTCGTGTTGTTTTTTAAACAGAACATAAAAACATTTAAACAGTTATGCTAATTTAAATCAAAAGATTTCCGCATCTCGCTTACCAAAAGGCTCCTGAATACGTGAAGACTTCAAATGGGGTCGAAGGCAGAGAAGAAGGTTGTCATTGTGGGCAAATATTGCGTCGGCAAAACCGCTTTGGTCACCAGGTTTATAAAGAATCGATTTTGTGAGCTGTCCCCTTATCAACCGGTAGGTTTTTAATAATTCGCTTTTAGTTTCCCAAATATCTCTCGAATAATCCTCACTATAGTTTTGTTAAGCTTCATGCTAACGACCTAAACTGTTGTAAAAATTTGCTACGGCTAGATTGCAGAATGCCCGGCCAATGCGGGAGCGATAGTTTTACTCCTCTTACTTTAATTATTACAGTAAATATTATTAGACAGAGCAGCAAAGACACACTAATGTGTTAACCGTGGGACCACAGGAGCAGTAGATTTATGGAGGACGTGAGTGGCTGGGTATTGTGCAATTGTTCCTTTCCTGCTTCAATTTCAGTTTTTCGTTTCTGCAGAACAAAGTTTCACATCCATGCTTATGTTTTAAGGGATGTAATAAAAGATTGAATTCGAAAGCAAATCTTCAAAGTTACTAAGTTCTTTAATGTTGCAATAACTGTTCTTTTGCGTGGCTTACGAATGGAAATCTTCCAAAGTTACTGGATTTAGAAAAAAAACACTGAACCTCAAAAAGACAAGAACCAGTTCCGAGAAATTCGGTGTCACGCTGTCACACGTAAACACATTCTTTGCAATTGAGTAGAACCTCCAAAAGAAACGAAATTTGGTGCGAAAAATCGAGTAGTTCAAGAGTGTAAGATTACAGTGTTCGACTCTGCGGAGAGGGAAACCGTTTTGGTTCGTATTTTTGGGAGGTTCGAAAAATGAGGGTTCAAGAAATCGGGATTCCACTGAAGCTTAATTTCCCTAGCTTGTCCTCAATGGCTACAAACTACATTTTAAACTGTAGACTAAATATCGCTTCATCATCAGACGAGAATTTTTTCTTTTGTCTTACTTAAAAGTGTTGAAGCTTGTCCGTGCACAAAAACTATAGACTTGTTAAAAATCTGCGTGTGCTTTCGAACCTTTATAGATACTCAGGACATCATACAACCGAATTTTTTGTATATTACCATATGCATAAAAAGTCATAACAACAGACTATTTTAACACCCACTTTCTAACATTTCCAGACAATAGGTGCAGCCTTTGTGGCTAAGAGAGTGATTTTAGGTACTAAATGCGTCAATCTTGGAATATGGGTAAGTTGAATTCTACGAAACGCTTCTAGCCAAGCAATGCTAAATAATGCTAATCTTCAGTCAGTCCAAAGTCTTGTTTGTTTTAGTTTAGTTTTAATTTGTTTTTCGGGGTGCATGACGCCGCTCCCCTCACTCGAGTTCTCGCGCCAACAACTGTGAGCAATGTTGTTTTTCGATCCCTGATTTTCATCTGGAATTCAAGATCATTTTCAACTTCTCTGTTATCTCAATGTCCCACTAAAGAAGCCTAAAGACGCGCTTGAATAGAATGTCAACCGGTGACATTTTATTTCACACAAGTGGAAAAGCAATGATATTTCTGTTGACGTCTATCATTTCACTGTCCGCATAACTTTTTGTGCCCAATGTAAACAACGCCAAACAGCTGTGATCGAGTTCAGTTTCGGAAGTAAAATGCAAACAAAAGATACACAGTGTAATTTACATATCTTATCAGCTGCTTTTTGTAATAAATGGAGGAGTGCGGAGATCTTACTAAATGGAAAAACGTAACAGAGATCGCTATATATTATTTTGTGGATAATTCTCCGGACCATGATTTATACTTATTGTTATACGACATCCTAGCCTTTTCCTGTGTTTCATTTCATTTGTAGTCTCAAAATCGTCAAGGATCCCCAAAAGCTACACCTGGCATTGTATTTTAATAGCTTGTTGAATGATACTGCAGCAGGAGCCATAATCAGTCTTCGTCACCTTTCCTTCATAGTAAAGTGGCACTGATTATGGCTCCTGACTGCAGATAAATTGTTTGAGGGTGATCGGTTTATTTAGAAGAAGAAACATCGGCTGACGAAAGGTTTGGTTTGGTACTTATATGTAAAGGTGTGAATGAATGCGTGAATGACAGAAAAAACGAAAAAAAAAACTGAATGCACGAGTGAATGTACCACAGCATTGCGATAAAAAGGGATTGTCCCACTCCTCTTGGATGTTACCTAATGACACAATACATGCACAATCTATGGAGCATACGAGTTATGCAACGCTTTTAGGTGGTGTACCACGGAATATTCTTTCTTTCATTCTCGAGTGTGTATACCAAGGAAATGATACAAGAGACGCGTGTCACATAACTGATATGCCATGCCATAGGAAATGCATTAGCCAACTTACACCATCAATGCAGCTAACGATGGAAAGGTTGGATGTAATACCGTCCAGTATACAACGGTTTTCCTGCATTCTGATTGGCTGTATTTTATATGGACTGGTGCAAAATAAATGCGATACGCGACAGTCTTGTTACTTCCGTTTATTGAACATGTATTTTTTCAGTTTGTATTTTAAAATTATTTTTTCTCCCTTATCCTTCATCAGGACACTGCGGGCTCTGAACGCTTTGAATCGATCAGTACATTATACTATCGGGGAGCTAAAGCAGCAATTGTTTGCTATGGTAAGACTATGTTTGGTCAGTCTCAACTTTCTGTTTTTAACTGTATTGATTTTTGCCTTGGTTTGAACTTTCGCTGTGCATCAGGATTGTTTACCATCGTGTAACATTCTCTGCCAAACGAGAAGATATGCTGTTTTTTCGTCAGCCAATCAACGTGCGTTATCTTGCGTGAGTTGTGATTAGTTCAGTGCGCTTTGTTCTGATTGGTTCTGGTCGTGGTCCTGCGGCAGTCAATAGTATAACCTGCGATCAGGCGTCCTTTCTTTCTCGCGGCGGGAAGGTACGCCTGATACAATTACTTGACTATTTGTCTGTTGCTAGTCCAGAATCTGGACTTTTCTCTGATTGGTCAAGAAACAAAAGGTAATTATAGAACTAAGCCATGATTGGTTACCTGTGTGGCAGTGTGATTTCCGGTCAAAGAAATGCCGCGAGCTAATGGCGACTGATGAGGCGAGCGAAGAGAGCAAGTTTTTGTCAGCTTTAAATGCTTCTCTTGAGAGTTTTGTTGTTTTGGCCGTGCTACCGACGGAATTCAGCAAGAGCGCTATATATCAGTTAATTCCAAAAGTGCTGTGGGCAGTACAGCCAATGCCACATCCAAATTAAAAAACCACCTTTCCTTTTTGTTGGCTTACAAAGAGGAACGGTACCTTTAACGCTAGACGCACAAGGACAGCATTTCTTGTTCTGCCTCTGAAACTTACTCATTTACGAACGAAACAGGAGGATGCGTTAAAATCACGCTGTTTGTGCCTTGTGTAATTCCCGCCCACGAAGCGACTTCTGGTAATTCCGATTGATTCATTATCTGATGGCATCGCCGACATTTTCGCTGACAGATATTTTAATTAGGGGGTGGCAGACGAATAGTCAAGTAATTGTATCAGGCGTTCCTTCCCGCCGCGAAGAAAAAGGACGCCTGATTGCAGGTTATCAATAGTAAGCTACATGTAGCATGACTTTGGTTTGAAGTCAGCTGGTGCATGGGCTCTGACCTGGTGACTGACGAGTTCATTCTGTTTGTAATCAGATTTAACCGACTCCTCCAGTTTTGAGAAAGCGAAGTTTTACGTCACTGAGATAGAAAAGCACAATGAGGTGAGTATCTCAGCTATGTTACGCTCGAAATGAATAGAAGGAAAAACAGCCACTTTTCTTCTTTCCCCTTCTTTCTTGCTCGTTTTCCCTGGAATCTGTCTTGGTCTGCCGGTCTCTACTGTGTTCGTTTGTTTGTCGGACGACTGAAGCTGCATGACTGACTTTGGACTGATTGACTTACAAATAGTCTATCTGTCTGTCTGTCTATCTGTCTGTCTGTCTGTCTGCCTGTCTATCTGTCTGTCTGTCTGTCTGCCTGTCTATCTGTCTGTCTGTCTATCTGACTGTCTGTCTGTCTATCTGTCTGTCTGTTTGTCTGTCTGTCTGTCTGTCTCTGTCGTCTGTCTGTCTATCTGTCTCTGTCTGTCTGTCTGTCTATCTGTCTGTCTGTCTGTCTGTCTGTCTATCTGTCTGTCGTCTGTCTATCTGTCTGACTGTCTGACTGTCTGTCTGTCTGTCTATCTGTCTGTCTGTCTGTCTATCTATCTGTCTGTCTCTCTGAGTGTCTATCTATCTGCGTGAGTAACTGACCGACCGACCTAGATCCACCATCCAATCGACTGACCTACGAACGGACTGATTGACTGACTGCTTTCATACTGACGGAATATTGATTCATTCACGTTCCACTTACGTTTCAGGGTTGCTGGATTTACCTGTGTGGAACAAAGTGTGACCTGGTAAACTCGGGTGAGCAAAACAGAGATGTCTCTTACAACGAAGCAGTGAATTACTCCCAAAGTAAGTAATTCGTTAATAAAGCCATCCCTATCTAATTTTATCTACGAATTTTCTTCGCATCACGCTGTTGAGAGAAATTACCCTTCTCTAATTCAATCTCATCATGCGTGCTTAATTTGGTATCGATCGATTTTGAAGGACATAAAATGAGGTCTTTTTTTCAAAAAAATATCTTTTCTTTTCTAGAGGTCAAAGCGAAGACAGTTATAGAGACGTCAAGTAAAACGGGACAGAACGTAGGTAAGAACAATGACGAACAAAAGTACAGTATTTAACATCATCGAATGCTTTCAGTTTGAAACTACTGCTTATAACTTTTTTGTTTTTTAACTTCTCCAGACGAGCTGTTTTTGAGAATAGCTCAAGACATACTACAGGAGATGGCAACAGGTACAAAAACCCACATTTCCACATTTTGTATAGGCCGTGTCAAACACGTTACATTGTATCATGAACATATTCAACTATATTCAAACTAATAGTATCGGCTTCCCAATTCCACGGTGAATAGTTACCAGTCTTTGCAATATAAATAGATAATAATAATAATAATAATAATAATAATAATAATAATAATAATAATAATAATAATAACACCAACAACAACAACAACATTATATATCGTACGTAATTTCTATAATCTTGGGTACACTCACATGTTACGGTTGTTTAAAATGTAAGCAGAAAAAATAGTGGGAAATTTATCTAAAAACTGCAACTTTGAATTGCAACATTTCTGTTTCGAGGGCTATGCTTTCATCTTTTCTTTTTGTTTCGCTTACAGATGACACAGTGCCTGCAAACAGGTTAGAATTCCAAGACCCTTCACGAAGTCGCCAAACAGCTCCCTGTGGATGTAAAACTTGAGCAACTACAGACAGGGAAGGGCAAAGTAGATATGCTTCACGTGAATGAGTGCATGAGAAGTAAAATGGCATTGGTAGTGTAGCATTAGTACAATGGACTCGAATGGATACAAGAAATATGATCTGCGCACAACTTTAGCGTATGAGGAAAATACGGGACTAAACCATTGACACAAAGGAGCTGGAGACATATTTTGCGACATAAAAATCAAGTTACCTTCAAAACAAAGGAGACCTCGAAAGGAAAGCATATAAAGATAGAAAAACACTAACAAGATAATGTCAAGAAGAAAAGGAACAAAGATGTCTAAGATGCGCGGGAAGTTTCAGGCAAATTACGTACAAAGAACTAGAAAACTCTAGGCCTTAGCTTGCAGGCTTCGTATTCGCTTTGCTGAAATCGCGGAGAGTGGCCAGACGCGATAAACGCTAGACGATCGCATATTCTTGGAGATATTTTTAAGCAAAATATTAATAGCTTATTCTGTTCCATTGAGAGATCGAAAAATAAAATACTTTTAAGTTTCGGAGTCAAGATCAAGCTAGCCCACAGAAGAGGCGTAATTTTTTGCGTATTTCGGGCGAACAGAGGCGAAAGCAAGGCGAGCGCGAAGTGCGAGTCACGCGCGAGGGGAGGAGCGCCAAATATATTAACTCTCTTCGCGTGAGACTCGCGTTTGCGTTCGCCTCGCTTTCGCCACTATAATGATAATAATAATCGCCTAAAATACACAAAAAATACGCCTGTTCTGCAGGCTAAGATTAAGCAGCACAGTGATGATGGCGGACCTTTAGAGATTATAGCAAAAGCTAAAAATATTTTTAAAAAGTCGTCGCAATTGGCGGAAGGTCGTGTTATGGACAAGCCATCGTGTGCAAACTTGCTTAAAATAGCTACACATTTAAGGAAAATTTCAGGTTTGGATCCGAGTGTTTACATGATACGTTTTCAATACGTTTGTGAAGTCACGGAGAATAAAGGCTACAACTGGAAGTTGTTGTTGGACAGTTTGGTTTGTAGAATATGGAAACAACTGCCAATCTCCGCTCCAGCTTCACACGTGTAAAGCCACATGTGATCTTCAAGTTCTATTATGACTCGTAGCTAGCATGTCAGATGCGACCAGCAAGCTGTGGGTGGAAAGGATGGTACTTCGCCGCAATATAGATGTACTATAGCGACGCGCACAGATGACGTCACGAAAATTTACACCCTGGTGTGACTCAGACAAACAAACCATTCCATGGGCTACTTCTTTGAGGGCTACGTATGGAACAATAGCGCTCTTGAACTCTTCAGCGCGATACTCTGCGATTAATTTCACAATTCGATGGCCTCTCTAGCTCAAAATGTTGGAGAAAACCCACGACATGTACCGTGGAATAATAAAATACGGAGCTTGAAGGAGGGCGGCAAAATATGATGGGCTTCTCATGTATGAAGGCTGTTTACGAACACACTCCTTACCTTCATGGCAGAGAAAAATATTACTATTGTGCCCGACATTCAGGTGTATCACCCACAAGAAAGTCGACAAGCCAGCTAGAGAAATATGTGATACAGAAATAACCGTAGATCCGATCGGATTCGTTGCATTGCCGTGATGAAACTGGCCCGCTCCATCTTCGCAAATAAAAAAAACAGTTTTAGCCCGCGCTTTGTAGTAAACGTATCGTGCCAAACATAGCTATGATGTCTGCTCACGGTCACAGATTTGTTTATGTGGTTGGATAAATGGCTCTATTAAAATCATGGCCCTCCAAATTGCCACACAGTACACCAAATTCTGCTCTGAATTTGGAATTGTCTCAGAGATAATAATTATGTACATGTCCTCCGGTTCTGTCGTATTCGTTTGAGCGGACGGCTCGGGTGGTTGAGTTTCAGGGGCACCCAACGAGAAACCTCGATGAAATATCTGTTCGGGAGAGTCTACCCGTTCTAAGACTTTCGGATAATGCATTGCCAAAAAGCTACTGATTTCTTACTAAAACATCACCTAAAAGATTCGCACCAGAGAAACGCAGGGAAAAACAGTCCCTTAGATTTTCGGAACGGATATTTTTGAAATTTCTGGCTCTAAAAAAGGTCGCCTAGCATTTTCGGGTAAGAAAAAAGTTCGCAGAGAAGTTCTTCGAAGGTAACGTTCAGCTAGCAAATTCTGAAATGAAGAGTTCATTCCCTAAAATTTCCGGGTACTTCAATCTTTAGCTAAGAAATCCGAACAGATCAAATTTTTCTAACTGATTAAAACAACTCTTTAAACAGTCTTTAACCATTACAAGGAGTCCAGAAATATCCCTCAGAGGCTTTTTTGCTTAATTTGATCGTCGGGTGCCCCTGGAGTTTGGAATTTCTGGCAATAAGTCAACAGATAAGTCTTCTCTTCAAGACCGGGAGAAACAACAGATAAGTTTCTTCGTAATACGTTTCACTGTGAAGTATTTTCACGTTGATCGGCTATTCGCAACCGCCGCGCTAAAACTTCTCGACTTCCGATTCCTGCAGGTTTTGGGATCTCGTCTGCCTGTCACTGCGGCTTTGTAAGACCCTCGTTCAATTTGTGACATTTATCCTCTTTTCTGGACATCTCGGAATCTATTTTACATTACCCAATGCAGCAGTGTTCGCTTTTTAACATTATTTAAGCTATCCAAAAACCTCGACCACCAATCTTTCCTTTTTTGCCTGATTTTCTGGTCGAGAAGTCAACGCGCTCATACAAAACCTTCTATCGGACTGTAATTCTTGTCTGAGTCATGTGGGGGGTCTCTGGTGATGTAATCTATTTTTAGAAACTGTGCGCGTCGCTATTGTACATCCCACACAGCGTCGGTTATTTAAATTTCTTCCCCTTCTTCTTGCCGGTGGCAAACTTCTTTTTCTTGCTCGGCATTCTGATCTCTTGGCTGTCGGCTTCTTCTTCCAAAGGTCTTTTCTTTTTCTCTTGGATCCCTCTTAGCTCCTGAGTAGAAAAATCAAATACCTCAGTCAGAAGGTAAAGCTTAAGAAAAACGTTCAAATCTCAAACATTCCCGGAGGACTGTACATAGGAAATATTGAGAAGTAAATGCAGCCACGGTGACTTTGCGAATCTCTAGATCTTAAGTTTGTCTCTATGTCAAAAGTATCCTTTACTTGCCGATGAGCAATATTCAAAATGGAGGGCAAATGCCAATTGACAGCAAAGTAGGAAATGGGCAAGCGAGTGTGGGCAAAATGCAAATAAAGGGGATAACCGTGGCAACCTTCCACGGGTCACCTCCCTCTGGCACCCGTCACACTAAATCAGTGGAGAATAAGTAAGCTTACCTGGATACACAACAGGCCCACCATGAACCAAGAGGCGGGTGGGAGGGGGCAAACCAAAGGAAAAGCAACAAAATTACGCAGAGCAAAACCACGAGGACAAAAACAACACGGCAAAGGCACGACTACGCATGCCCGCGGCGATCATCCGCTGGCGAACAGCGGTTCTCCCAGTTAACCCTCGCTGATTATTGTTAACTCATTAAACCGAACAGAAATGTAAGTAATTGGCTGTCGCGATGAAGTAAAATTAATTTTGGTCAATTAACGTAGCGACATTCCTTTTGCCGTCGTCGTGGACAAGGGGCGGACGGGGGGAAGGGGGGGGGGGGCGCAAAGCGTAGGGGAGTGTGGAGAGCGGAGTTTACACCTCCCCCTTACCACTAGGGAGGCGACTATATAGGAGAACTATGAAGGAAAGGGAATTTCTTGAGAAGATGTTTTACGGAGGGATTTTCACAAGACTACCAGAGAGGGAATTTTGCGCCTTGTGAACAAGAGAACACAGAAACTGAGAAGAGCTACGCTGAGAGAAAAAAAAAAACCCGATGGACGCGCACCATCTTAGCGTATCTTTGTGCCTCCGTGACACGCTCCATCAGTAACATGACTTCCTCCTCCACCGTGGGATACAGTGGCACTTTCTTTCCCTTAAGCTGCTCGATTCGGTGATATAATTCCACATCATACCTGTAGTATCTATGATGTAATCGTGTACGGTCGCAAGGTATTAGGGGTGATTAAAAGCACATGGTCAGGAGTGTCAAGTTAAATCTGTTTAATGCGTGCATTCTTTGTTAAATCAAGATGTTTCACCGACCGTGAAACACTACAATTGGCGACGAGGATAAGTGATACGAAGATACGTCTGTTTGAAGGAAAGTTATGGCGACAAATGACGAACTTCGTGGAATTAAGCCATTTGATTGTCGAGGAGATAGCACGAGTGTGGGGCCAAGATGGCGGCGATGGCGAAAGTCATTTCAATTTTACGTCGATGGTCGTGGGATCACAGCAGCCGCTCGACGAAAGGCGTTGCTTTTACATTGTGCAGGAATGGAAGTCCAAGAAATCTTTGAAACCCTAACGGATCCAGGTGTACCTTAAGCAGGGGCACCCAACGAGAATATAGTTCAAAACCACTAAAACATAGCATTGTTGAAAGTATTTTGGTATTTAAACGGTAGATATAGGCATATTTTTATCCCCTAAAAATTTTTCATCTGTTCGGATTTCCTAGCTGAAAGTCTAGTGATCCGAAAATTACAGGGATCAAAACTTACCTTTTCGAAAATTTCAGCCAGAAAAAAGGCTCCCGAAAATTATAGGTGACCTTTTTAGGGTAAAAATCCGTTAAAAATAGGCAATTATACCATATTTTAGGTGTTCGAAAATCTTAGGAGAAGCAGGCAAGCAAGAAATTTTACAAAAAATGTTCCGAAAATTCTAGATCTCAAATCGTCTTCCGAACAGATATATTTCCGAAAATTGTCGTTGGGTGCCCCTGCTGAAGGAGAAGACAA
>JAHPZR010049939.1:0-11033 GCA_019787425.1 Platygyra sinensis | reverse complement strand
TAAGGATAATTTGTGAACAAAATATCATAACACAAGCCTTAGAAGTGACTTAACAACAAGAATTGGTAGTAAAGCGTTGTTTATTCTGATGAATCGTGCGCACTCTTTTGTGGCCGAGAACTGGGCCCGCTGGCCGATAACTGGGCCTACGAACAAAGCCCCCATTTTCGTTATTACTCGGGAGAAAACAGCCTTGAGCAGTTGGTAGCTTTACATGTGTAAACTGAATGCTGAAGCTATGTGTGTGTGAAATTTCAAGTCCTTACGGCTTTCCAAGGTAAGAAAATCAAGTTTACGTTTTTTGGTGGCCGAGAACTGGGCCCCATACTGTAGGCAGTTTAGAGTTTCAACCTGACGATGTGAGATTTGCATTATGACAATCAAGTCTGGTTGTCATCTGGCTTACTAACTAATCATAACAATTATGGCAAATCAAGGAGGTGTCAGTCTGCATATGCATGGCAAACTGGCAGTGAAAGGAAACCATTATGTACCAGTCAATTCCAAAACTGCCCACCCCCCCCCCCCCTCCCGGACGATCCCCGGGCATTTGACTCGCGTTAAGCTCCGTATAGTGGGGAATTTGACCCAAAATGAGGCCCGCCCGGTGGGGCATTTGACTTTCCTGTCAAAACGTCTGTCAGCGGTCGGAAACAAAAGGATTTCACAATTCTTTGCTTCAGCACGTGAGCCGCGTTCATGGGTCATTGCTCTTGTCGATTCCACGTGGGTTTTTTCTGTTTTTGTCGTTTTATATAGTTATATCATGGTATATGTCTTTGTTTAAAGCGTGGAGCGAAGACAGAGAAAGAAATTCGTAGTGGCTGAAAATTTTGCAAAACTTGTTTCCAAGGTAAGCGATTCTGTTTTCCCTGGAGGATGGGGGATTTGACCCTCTTTGAAGCTCTAACGAGTGGGGCATTTGACCTTCTAAACTGGCAACATAGCGGGGAATTTGACCAAAATTTTTCAAAAAAGGTCAAATGCCCGGGGTTTGCCCGGAGGGGAGGGGATGGGCGGTTTTGGAATTGATGGGTACATTACCTGTTAATAAAGTGTAACTATGCCATGATGATGACAATGACATCAACAATGAGAAAAGATGTTATGTAAACCCAGAATGCCCTTTGGTTTATCTATTTTAAAGTAAGTCATCAAATAGTAGGAAGAGACAACATCCCTCAATGCTTATTTATAAGTTGTGCTTAAATTAAAGGTGATATGAACATGGATTTGCATCATTGGCGCATGAAAGATATGTATATCTGTAATTTTGACAGGCTATTTGTATCTAGCTCTCTGAGAAGAAATAAGTACATGCTTGATGTTAGCCTAGTGTTAAACTTACAGACAGCCATGCTTGATGACACCAAATTTTCTTGACCATCAACTTCTAATGCTGACAGTACTATCTACCCTGAGCTAGAACTAAGATAAGATTCTCTACAGGTCAGGCACATAATCTTTTATCATAAACTTTCTGGAAGAGATGTGTAGAGGAAATGACCAACAAAGTAATCAACTCCATCAAATATGTTCTCTTCCTGAGCTTCTTAGCTTAATCTGTGATGTTTTAAAGTTTAGACGAACATTAAATATGAGTAATGAACAAGACTGTTTAGGATTACTAGACAGCCTCCACACACTGTCAGACTGTAGGAACTGACCTTCAAAGGTGTTGGTTCCATCAAGTACAGCTCTTCCTAAGTTTCATAATCTATGAAGCAAAGACTAGTCATATTAAGGTTATTCCTCACAATTGCACTGCCCATCCTTTCTGCGCATAATTTATGACGTCATTTAGCGCGCTCTCGTGCACGTGCACACTGAAAACATGGCGGATTTGCCTTGATATTGAGCTCTTTCAGTTGAAAAATGGCTATAGCTCACCAACGAGCATGGGGACCCCAATTTTTTTTTCCAGTCATTGTAATCAACTTATCATAAACTTTGCTTGAGGAAAGACTGATCTGATTTCTATTGCTGAAAATTGAATAAATAGCGAAAATAGCAAGTAAACTGTGGTCTTTTCTATTTTGCCCTATGGTAACCATGTCAAGAAATTTGGTTGAAATTTTAATCAAGGATTCAGCTTTCTGTCTAAATAAAACTTAAAAAGTTTATTTGTGTCCGATACAATGCATTGACTCCAGTTTAATGCGTGTTCTCATGAGTCTCGGTCACAAAAATTTACAATTATTACTGGGAATGCGTTCTTGTAATGAGCGTTAAATAATGCCAAAATGGGTCATTTTCAGTGCCCCAGTGCTCCTTAATGAGTATGGGCACCCCCCTTTTTTATTTAAAAATTGAAGTTCTCATATGATAAATATTCAGTGGGCAAAGTTTGAACGAAAATCTATTGTCAGTTTTATTTCAGGAGAATTACCTTAAATTGCCCAGGCTACAAATTTGGAACCGGAACTGTCTGCATGCGTTGAATGGATCTTGAACTCTGTACAGGAGTTTGGTGGAAGAACTGACCTGCAAAGGAGTTCATTCCACCAAGAAAAGCTCTTCCTGAGTTTCTTGATCTGTGAGGCAAAGACTGGTCCAATATCAAAACATGTTCAGGCTAGAAATTTGATCTGGAAACCCTGGATGGTCTGCATGCGCTGAATGAATCTTGAACTTTGTACAGGAGTTTGGTGTAGGAAATGACCTGCAAAGCAGTTGGTTCCACCAAGTAAAGCTCTTCCTGAGATTCTTGACCCATGAGGCAAAGACTGGTCCAATATCAAAATCTGTCAGGCTAGAAATTGGATTTGGAACCCCTGGATTGTCTGCATGCGCTGAATGGGTCAGGAACTTTGTACAGGAGTTTGGTGTAAGAACTGACCTGCAAAGGAGTTGGTTCCACCAAGTAAAGCTCTTCCTGAGTTTCTTGACCTGTGACGCAAAGACTGGTCCAATATCAAAATTGTTCAGGCTAGACATGCCTTAGTTATTCGAATAAACGCCTCAGTCGAAAATAAACGCCGCCATCAAATAAATTCCACATCTTAAGTGCCAAAAATTTTATAAACGCTGCGCCCTTTATTTGAATAATTATGGTAAGCTTTGGAACCCCTTGATTGTCTGCATGCGGTGAATGGATCTTAAACTTTGTACAGGAGTTTGGTGTAAGAAGTGACCTGGAAAGGAGTTGGTTCCACTAAGTAAGGCTCTTCCTGAGTTTCTTGATCTGTGAGGCAAAGACTGGTCCTATATCAAAATTGTTTACGCTAGACATTACATTTGGAACCCCTGAATTACCTGCGTGCGCTGAATGGATCTTGAACTTTGTACATGAGTTTGGTGTAAACACTGACCTGCAAAGGAGTTGGTTCCACCAAGTAAAGCTCCTCCTGAGTTTCTTGATCTGTGAGGCAAAGACTGGGCCAACATCAAAATTGTTTAGGCTAGACATTAGATTCGGAACCCCTGGATTGTCTGCATGTGCTGAATGGATCTTGAACTTTGTGCAGGAGTTTGGTGTTAGAACTGACCTGCAAAAAAGTTGGTTCCACCAGGCAAAGCTCTTCCTGAGTTTCTTGACCTGTGAGGCAAAGACTGGTCCTATATCAAAATTGTTCAGGGTAGACATTAAATTTGGAACCCCTGGATTGTCTGCATGCACTGAATGGATCTTGAACTTTGTACAGGAGTTTGGTGTAAGAACTGACCTGCAAAGGAGTTGGTTCCACCAAGTAAAGCTCTTCCTGAGTTTCTTGATCTGTGAGGCAAAGACTGGTCCTATATCCAAATTGTTCAGGCTAGACATAAGCTTTGGACCCCCTGGATTGTCTGCATGCGCTGAATGGGTCAGGAACTTTGTACAGGAGTTTGGTGTAAGAACTGACCTGCAAAGGAGTTGGTTCCATCAAGTAAAGCTCTTCCTGAGTTTCTTGGCCTGTGACGCAAAGACTGGTCTAATATCAAAATTTCTCAGGCTAGACATGCCGTAGTTATTTTGCTAGACATGCCGTGGTTATTCAAATAAACGCCTCAGTCGAATAAACGCCGCAATTGAATAAATGCCGCATCTTTAGTGCCAAAAATTTTATAAACGCTGCGCCCTTTATTTGAATAACTATGGTAAGCTTTGAAACCCCTGGATTGTCTGCATGCGCTGAGTGGATCTTGAACTTTGTACAGGAATTTTGTGTAAGAACTGACCTGCAAAGGAGTTGGTTCCACCAAGTAAAGCTCTTCCTGAGTTTCTTGATCTGTGAGGCACAGACTGGTCCAATATCAAAAATGTTCAGGCTAGACATAAGCTTCGGAACCCCTGGATTGTCTGCATGCGCTGAATTGAACAGAACCTTTTTACAGGAGTTTGGTGTAAGAACTGACCTGCAAAGGAGTTGGTTCCACCAAGTAAAGCTCTTCCTGAGTTTCTTGATCTGTGAGGCAAAGACTGGTCCTACATCAAAATTGTTCAGGGTAGACATTAGATTTGGAACCCCTGGATGTTCTGCATGCGCTGAATGGATCTGGAACTTTTTATAGGAGTTTGGTGTAAGAACTGACCTGCAAAGGAGTTGGTTCCTCCAAGTAAAGCTCTTTCTTGATCTGTGAGGCACAGACTGGTCCTACATCACAGTTGCTCAGGCTAGATATTTGATTTCGATTCAGGACTATCTGTTTTGCTTAGTGGGCAAAGTACTCCATATGATCTATACGATCATTGATATATTCACTTGCATTTATCATGTACGGGTATGTTGCAAACTCAACGTGATCATCTCTCAGTTGGCTTGACAGCTGTGTTGGCAGAACACTGCACTGGTGTCGTAGAGGTCATGGGTTCGATCATATCTTTCTCCGCTGTTCAAAAGCACGAACTTTACAATATTCACTTGAAAACACTCTTGCTATGGTGATTTTTTTTCGGGGTTGTGGTTATAGATATTCTTTATTTTAGTACTTGTAGACGATATCATTATGATTGGATACTGACGAATTGTGTTTATTGGTTTATTTCAGGGTTGATGCCGTTCTGTTGAAAAAAAATGCCGTGGTGTCAATTGTCGGTGATCTTAGAAGGATTGATGGTTCAGCTGTGATGTTGAAAATCACGAGCGCAATTATGAATTATTAATATAACAGTACATAGCTCCATGTACTTCTTTTCGTTTCTAATGAAACGTCGCTTTCTTCTGTATTTCTTATGCAGTCTTCAGCATAGCCTCTCGTATGCAGTCTGGTATCGACTCGTTTTATAAATTCGCAAAAAGGGTTAATAAATTACAAATAACAGATGGAGTTTGAAGTGCCTTAGCTGCCATAACAACACATTTGACGTCATTGGCAGTCTTAATTAAAGCACCTTAAATATCCCTGAAAATTCACCTCTCCCGCATTCCGCAAAATATTGGCGCGGAGTGGAGATCAGGGTGGACAAAAATGCAAGAAAATATCTTGCTGTTCGTACGCACTGAAGTGGAATATTAAATCTTTCATCAGTTGTTCCTTATCAAGTCTTCGGTAATGGGCCTAGTTCTATTGTCTTTCATGTAAAAGACAAGCACTTTTGACTGAGATTATGTAGCTACAGAGAAAGCTTTCTGCCACTGTTTAATGGGATTTGCAGAAGCGTTAGTTCTCTCACCCGCAGGTATATAGATAATTTCGCCTTTAATTTTCTGTTCACATTTTGTCGTTAGTTCATACTGTTGTAGTAGTATCTAGTGCACATTGTTGTAATATTAAATTGTATCAGGTGTTGTCTTTGAAA
The DNA here is from genome assembly GCA_019787425.1 of Platygyra sinensis. Taxonomy (NCBI): domain Eukaryota; kingdom Metazoa; phylum Cnidaria; class Anthozoa; order Scleractinia; family Merulinidae; genus Platygyra; species Platygyra sinensis. The sequence continues at coordinate 5,314 of JAHPZR010049939.1, read as the reverse complement.
AGCCCCCTTGCGTAAAGTCGTTAAAAGATGTATGTAAATGGTTTTGTTTGTTAGGTTGATGAGCTGAAAGTTCATTTGTTAGCACTTTTTCTTTTTAAAACGATTTTTTAATACCTTTCAAATAAAATTACCGATGTCGTTTAGGATTTTTCTTGTGAATTTTATTAACATACAAATATCTAGCAACTGCTCTACGGGTTGCTTAACAGAACGCATCTCACACCCGTTCATCGTTTTCTCGTAACGTAGTTCTACGGTTGTAACTTGTAGCGTTGAGTTTAATCTTTTCATGATTTAGAGTGAAGCGGTATCGTCGACGATTTAGTATGGAGACTGCTCTATTTGACTCAAAAAATTGCTCCATTGATTATTTTTGCTGAAAATAGCTTACTTCAACTGTTTTTGTACTGTACAGTTAAAGAATAAATTACTTTATTACTATCTGAATTACGAGTTCTTCAGTTTACTGACTGTGGTTCCAAGTCTCTTTCGATGTGTGCAGACATAATACATGTACCTACTGTTTGGTGGGTCATTTATTTAGTTTTCAGTCGCTTCCTTCAGTTTTTGATTTTTGGCCTCGTGTTCTTTCCTAAGGTCTACATGAGTCGGAATCTTCACCAATCTGCTGCATTGTTAAAATACGCATTCGTACTTGTTGGAAACGTACCAGAAGGATAGAATTAGTACCACAAGGACAAGAGACATACGAAGTTCTAAGATAAGTGTTTTTTTTTTTCTGGTGTGGTGGTGGGGGAGGGTGGAGGCTACCCATCTACATTTATCAGTACTTTGGAGCTTCTACCCATCTACATTTATCAGTACTTTGGAGCTTCTACCCATCTACATTTATCAGTACTTTGGAGCTTCTACCCATCTACATTTATCAGTACTTTGGAGCTTCTACCCATCTACATTTATCAGTACTTTGGAGCTTCTACCCATCTACATTTATCAGTACTTTGGAGCTTCTACCCATCTACATTTATCAGTACCTTGGAGTTTCTACCCATCTACATTTATCAGTACTTTGGAGTTTCTACCCATCTACATTTATCAGTACTCCAAATACGGTGAATAAACGCACCTTTTCACCTAGAAGGGTACGGCGACACGCATGTGCACTAGATTGCAGTGTACCACAATGATATTGTACCCTCCATTATACTAGGGAATCTGAAACTGGTAGGGTCTTCGTGGGTGGGGGTTTGGGATGGCTGGAGCAGAAAACTGTCCAAAGACTTACATTTTTGTGTGTCCGAAAACTGTTCTTCTAGTGTAGTAGTAAGGAGTGGTAGCTGTGAATGTATTTGGTGTCAGAGAATAGCATTGTATGTATGGACTGACAAAATTGAGTATTGACAAAAGTAACGTAACCCCCACCACCTCGTTTGGGAAAAGCAATTTGCTTTATAGTTACTTAATCTGCTGGCCCATGTGGTACATCAAATAAAATTGGGCATGCGCAATTAGAAGGCAAAGCTAGTTATTTGGCAAAGTTCACCTTCCTTGTGGAACACATCATTTTAATGCACGTGTATTCGCAATACCCGAGTAATTGGCAATACCCGAGTAAAAGAAGAAAAGGACACATTTGACAAAAGTTCAACCCTGCCAGTTTATAAAGTCAATTCGCTTTAAACTACCATTGCACCCTATCCTTATGGTACGGCTTTCGAAAGAACGCATGTACATTGAAACAATGTCAATAATTGTTAGGACTCTCAATTCTCTGTAAACGTCTATCATTGTGGTACGTTTTTCAAAAAATACGCATACAAATACGTTTCAAAAAATATGAATGCCCCATTTGACATTTAGTGTAAAACATTGGGGAAGATTACTTGCTTTGAGTCAAACTAAACGAAAAAGGTGGGAGGCAGAGGTTAGGGATGGTTTTCGTGGACTGTTTTCAACCCCAACAGTTCTGTCCTTTATAGTACGTAAGTGTAGTGTCAAGGTGTGTAAAGGGCGTGCACAGTAATATTGTCTCTAAAGGGTTGGAATGCGCCTTTGGGATAGTTGAAAATTCATTGTAGTAGCAAACAAGGTATGTCTCAAAAAAAGATTGGTTCCCGCGTTTGCTGTGATCGCCAAACGAACTCTCAAAGTAAGACAATCGTAAAAATAATTTAAGAACTTTATTAATAAATTGTAAAACAATAACAAAGACAATTATCTATCACGAGAGCAAAACAATTATAATCCTTACCGACGTTTACTTTGCAGTGCGTAAGTTGATTCCGTCATTCCTTATTGCTTAACTTTGTAAAATACCTTCGTTCATTGCAGTTCTAACGCCAATAAATCTGTGTTGCAGCCGTCATTAACAAATTCTTGTCTATTGGCTGTGCAAATCAGTCCAATTGTTACTCCTAAGCTAATCCTTTTTGTTGTGTTGACTTGCAGTAATTTAACAGTTTTCGCCTTATGTGGTTCCTGTACCACAAACAGTCAGCAACAACACTTAAGAGTTAAAAGCACTCTAGAAGATAAATATTAATCAAAAATCATAATCGTCAAAAAGCTTCCACAGAGCCGACTCTAACTTGCCATGTTTCTCTTTGGTCAAAATCAAAATGAACTTTGCGCCTTTTACTTGGATGACGCATTGTCTTGGATTATTCTGACTTGAAACATCGAAGGCACTCAACAACCTGCGTGATTTTAATAAGAAGGAATCAGTTAATATAGTCACACTGAAATTGATTACAAAAAACGCGGCATCTTCGTTTGACAAACTAGGTACTCAAAAAAGTCATGAGACGATGAAAACCTGCAATTATTTAACAAATTGACGTCAGTTTTTATGCGTCTGTCCTGTTATTGATCATGAATTTCGTCATAACATTGTCAAAGTAGCTGTGGATCCACGAGGCGATAGCCGAGTGGATCCGCAGAAATTCATTCCAAGAAGCTGGGAAAACCACAAAAATGACTCGTTGAGACTCGGTACTCTCGCTTACAGGAAAAAACAAACAACTAAAATCACTCAAGCTACTGGCAAGAAAATAAAGCACACCTCAAAAGAACGACGCGCGATTTACATAACATGGCTCGAGCACAAGGATCCGAAAGGGGAAGGGGTACTCAGGTATAGTAACAGGGCGATGCTAAAGGGGCAAAATCTAAATAAAGGTCAGGCAAGCCAAAACCGCATCCACAGACCCAGAAAGAGACCCCCCTCCCCCCCCCCCCCCCCCCCCCCCCCAAAAAAAAAAATAAATAGCCTCAAGGAAGGTTGGGAGAATTCTCCAATTCTCCAACCCTGCTCGAAGGCTTTTGGGGGGTTACTTTCTGGGCCTGTGGACGCGCGTATCTAAAACGTCACAAACCGTGTTTACATCATGTACATTACTCTTCATATAAACAAATCTATCGACCAAATGAGAGGAGCGCCTGTCGTAGTTTTTGCAAGTTACTTTACAATAAACTAGTAATAGGCCAAACCAACGGCGCGGTATCAAAAACTATAAGTAAATAATTAAGCGTACATCATAATCCAATAAGAGCATGCTCATGAACGTTGAGCTAAGTTTTAACCTGGCCTCCTGTCCATTGCCATTCGGCCAAAGTTATAATCCCAATTGATTCAACTGATTTTTAGAGTGTGCAGTTATCGAGTTAATGTGAAGTACTTTGGAAAGATTTGGAGAGCACCACTTTGAAGAAACCTTAGTTGCTGTTCCTCTCCGCTATGGCAAAATCTTATGCCGTTCTTTTCGTGCCGTCTTCCCAAATTTTCCCGTGGTTTTATCCATAACAAGTTTTTTATACACACTCAGAGGGACAGAACTAATTGTTTAAAAAAAACAGAAAACTCTTTCTCTTTCCCCTAAGATTTTTCCAAATAGCGCGGTTCAAATGTTTGGTTTAAGAAGTTTTGGTAACAGACACAAAGACCCCTACAGACTTGTCCCCTTTTTGTCAATATCAAACACACTAACTTTAACTATCCTAGTTACAGAGGACAAACAAACAAAACCATAGAAATCTCTGCTAACTCCTTCATATTTCTTTAGTCTGGAAGGACCAGAACTCCAAATCAAACGTGCTACATATCCTGAAGATGTTCCCCTTCTTTTCGGTTTTCCGTTTGAGTTCAGGGATTCCATAGCTTTGCTCACAATTCCTAAGCTCTCTACTTCTTCCCTGCAGTGAAAACAAAGGCCAGATACACAGAACTTCTATAGCGTCACCATCGCTATGTATACTAAACCTGTCCACATCGAGGGCTTGCTTACACAATTTGGAAGGCGTTTTTAAGCTTTCCTTTTTTTTTGGCACCTGCACAAACAAATCGCAGCTTTTCACCTCAAGCTTACGTCGACGGACATTCTGCTTATCAACTAAGTTTTAAAGGGGCTTCCATGTCACTGGCTACGCTTGAGTTTATGTTGCACATTACGAAAAAAAAAAAAAATAAACCGTTAAAATTGAAAGGAAACCTCAAAATCATACACTTTTACAAAGATAGAAAAACATCAAGAGATAACAATAAACCCATAAGGAACAGGATGTGTCAAGGATGGAGAAGATTGACCACGGATTTGCAAACCAACGAATTTGGAAAAGTTTTAGCTAAGCTTTTCAAACGGTGACTGAAGTTCCCCTTTACACGTTGATATAGAATCTGACTCGTTTCTCACTGTGATACTCGCAGCCGACACGCATGGACAGCAAAGTGTTCTTTTTTCTGCAGCAACTAATCCGTTGGGCTGAAATAACAGTCGGCAAGGAAATTGAAGATGATGTCGGATATCAGTATAGAGGACGAGTTGCTAACAAACATTTTTGTTAGAAATAATCATTCCAGGAATAAGACAATACCCGGTTTTTTTTATCCGGACGGAGTAATGCCTGGTCACATGAGACCACAAGAACGACACTGGAATTACCTTTGTAGCTGGCCGAATACAGCCGTGGTTGTAGAAAGAACGTCCCACCTTAATTTCTTAAGCTTGTTAACTCCCCTCCGGCCCAGTCCCTGTCTGTCTCTGTCTGTCAGTTTAAGTGCAGTCTGTCCGTCTATCTGACTGGTCTGTTCTGGTCAAGTCATAGTTAGGTCCGTCCGTCGTTGTCTGTCAGTTCTTGTCAAAATCTCATTTTGCGAGAGCTATATTTTAAACGGGTAGCTGTTTTTTTTTCCTACGGACGAATGAATGGGAGGCAATGGTAATATACAAGCCACATCAACGCAGTGTGCATTGTAGAATTAAGCTGTTAGCCCCTGGTAGATTCCGGAGTTTTTTTTTCCCCCAGCAGAGAGAGTTTGGTAAGAACAAAGGAAGTAAATTTAATCTTGAACATACTC
>JAHPZR010049938.1:50000-54223 GCA_019787425.1 Platygyra sinensis | reverse complement strand
GTTTGAACAAAGAAAACGATATTGCTATTTTTAGTTACAAATGGTAACTTGACACTTTCGTTTTTCACATGGGAGTAAATTCAGTTAGAGCTAACAAGTTATGGCCTCTTGTTCCCAGGATATTAAACAAAAAGAAGTTAACATGTTTGGACAGCTTTTAGGTGTCTGCAGCAGAGGTTTGATATGGTTAATTCAAGGACATTTTATGATATTCGTTTCAGTCCGAGATCTTTTTGTTTAAGGTAAAAAAATTATGAAAACCGTTCAAAATAATGTTCTTTGAAGACTGCGTGACACCAAGTTAAACTACAAATTAATCAGTAAATCAGGCTTAAACGAGTCAGAGAGCTTATTTCGGCGCATTGGGTATGTTATGGACGGGTCAATGTGATGGTGCAATAAGAGGCTTAAACAGTTCGTGTCTAGTCGTTGTCAGTTGTTGTGCTACAGATTGATCAGTTGATTGCTTGGCTATAGTCATCTCTGAATCAACAAGGACTGCTTGCGGATAAGAAACGTGAGGGTAGATGTTCGAGTGATTATTAACCATGACGTCATCATAGAGATGAACGATGATGCAATAATATAGTTTGTGTTGATCAAGTGATATGGTGTCTACAGTAACAAGACGTCTTATAGCCGTTTCCGTGGGATGCGTTAGTCTGTATGTGACCCTGTTTGCAAAAACCCGGCATAAGAGATAAGTCAAAAATGCATTGAACGTTTTTCAACCCCCGTTGGAAACGCTTTCCAACGCGCTGTTATTATTCTGGAATGCGTTGGCAATATGTTTCCTATTAAATGCGTTGGCAACGTTCGACAACGCGTTAACTCATTTCAAACTTCAGATCGTTCTCATCGTCACGCAATAAAAAATAAATCGAAAACCATCCAGTGCAAAACGTTAAGAAAGTCTTATGTGACTGAAGATAAATAAGATAAACCCATTGATGCCTGCATGAAATTGCCTGCGAGCCGCCCCTAATTCCCTGGCGTTTTTTTTGGAATATTTCAGAGCGAGCGAAAGCAGTCTGGAAACAAGAAAATCAATTAATTTCTTCGCCGCGTGACCAAATATCACGGCGCTGCGAAAGAAAGATGAAAGTTGTAAATTTAAAAAGACGACAGAAACAAGCCAATTATTTTGAGATCAGTCGTATTTCAACTATGTTAAGTTAGTGGCCATCTAGTTCTTTTCTTGGCAGTTCTGTAGTAGCTCAGTGAATAGCACTCCAAAAAACATTTGAACGAAGCAAATAAACTGGGTCGGTACATTTCGCTGACCCCTAGTCCATGGACTACCCCGATGGACCTGGTCCATGGACTACTTGAATGGACTACCCCTGGACTACCCTAAATGGACCACCCCGAAAATTTGCGGCAAACATAAATTTATAACCCAAACAAAAAGATGCGATCGATCGACGGAACACTTGCGATTGAAGAGATTCAACGATCCCGCACGAAAGATGCGATCGATCAGAACAGTTGCGATTTAATTCTCAAACGTTTCCTACCTTAACATCTAGGCCTTTGTCACAAAATATTGGATTCGAGCGAGTTTTCTTCTTGTTGACCAACATATTTTTTACGATAACTGCAGAAATTCACGCGCGCTCATTGGCTAATTTTTATTGTCCATTTGCGGACATACACATGAATTTAAAATTCATGCGACGCGTCAGCGAGCGAGAGCCGGCAATTCGACAATTTGTTGTCGTAAAAAACAAATTGATGTCAGTTTTTAATGCGTCTGTCCTGTTATTGATAATGAATTTCGTCATCACATTGTCAAAGTAGTCTGCGGATCCCCAGCTACTTTGACAATGTGATGACGAAATTCATGATCAATAACAGGACAGACGCATAAAAAGCTGACGTCAATTTGTTAAATAAAGCCAACCCCGTCTCCGCCATCTTGGATTTCTACCGCTGGCCAAAAGAGTGTAGCTAGCTGGCGCAGTAATCACTCAAGAGGTGCTCTCGACGTCGCTCTCAACATGCAGAGCACGCCAGATGGTAAGAGAAAATTTTGCATATGTAATCCCATTCATATCTGACTTGTAAGCCAGTTCGCAGCAAAAGGACAACTCGTTAGAATTCGGCCCGTTTCCAGTTTACTGCCCCTCAACATTTTGTCATAAAGGTCCAGTTGGGGACTTAATCTGTTAAATCGCATCTTTTTATTTGGGTTCTAGCTTAGTTAAATTTATGTTTGCCGCAAATTTCAGGGTGGTCCATTTAGGGTAGTCCATGGGTAGTCCATTCAAGTAGTCCATGGACCAGGTCCATCGGGGTAGTCCATGGACCAGGGGTCAGCGAAATGTACCTACCCAAATAAACTTAACTAATAAACAAACCGCGCTTGTGGTCGCCGTAAATTAAATATGCAGAAATCCAGCGTGCGAGATACTCTTCACTTGTGACTCACGAAAACGCGCCTTCTCTAATGGAAATTACGAAAGAAGGAGCTCAAAGCTTGCGGATGAAAATGCCAAATGCTGAGTTATGCTACAGTTATTTACGGCTTTTACCGTAGGTAACCCTTAACCCAGGCCAGAAGCACAAGCTTCTGCCCAGGCTCACTGTGTGTGACACGTGACATAACACGGGTAAATTATAGAGAACATATGAGGCAAAGTTTATAGGTATGAAAATTCGCTAGAAAATGGAAATAAAAATCGATGAAACTTACTATGTGGCGAGTTGTTGTTGTCCTTAATGTGAAAACGTAGTTTTGGGGAAAATAGACTTTATCACCTTTCCTTCATAGTAAAGTGGCAAAGTAGGATGCTAGGCTGACGCCAAAATCGGGCTCCGATCGACCCGAGACAAGCACGACTTTTTTTTCGCAAAAATCGAGTTCAGTGGCTAAATAAACACGCCAGACTCGTGGAACATGAATTTCTCTAAACCATGAATCCACTGAAGCATCTCCTGCTAGCAAAGCGAAGCAACCAGACTCCGTAGAACTTGTACGTTGACGTACTAAAATTGCGGCCCGAAACCGTTGCCGTCATTGACGGCACAATTCAAAAATGGCGCTGCGCCTGGAGCAGGTAAGGGAGACTCAGATTGCTCAAAGAAAAAACTCACCGTCCGACTACACCCTCGAGAATATTTTCCGTCTCGGTGAGTGATTGGCTCTTGGGGAAAACGGGAGTTTGGAAAATACTCCCGAGGGTGTAGTCGGACGGTGAGTTTTGTCTTTGAGCAATCTGGGTCTCCCTTCCCTGCACGGGGACTTATTATACTCGTCACCAGGCGCAGCGTACGTATTAAGGACAACTACTCGCCGCAAGGTAAGTTTCATCGATTTTTATTTCCCGTTTCTAGCAAATTTTCAGACCTAAACCGCTTCGCCTCATATGTTCTCTTTATTTACCCATATTATGCCACGTAGCACACACAGTGAGCCTTGGTTACCTATACTTTTACTTGCTCGCAGCAAGGTTGCTCGAACTAACGTCAAAGTTGGAAAGATTAGACTACTCGTTCAACTCCGAGCACAGGAGTAAGCTTTCAACTCGCTACTCGTCGGGTGAGCGATGATACGGAATTGCTGAGGTTCAATTTGTTGAGATGACCTGAGCCGTCGGTAGTAAGCAAGCGAGCGTTACTACACTGCATGTAAGTGTTGTTTGAACATTTTTACAAAAATAAGACTTCTCATCATAAACAGAGACAGCTCAATGGTATTCTCTGTCGTTGTTTTACTTCTTAAGTGTAATTTCTGCCTTCGTAATTTATTCTGATGTCTTTCATCGAAGACTTCGCTAGGTCGAGATGATTTGTTTATTTCGCAACGTGTTTTGTCGGAATCTAGCAAAACATTATTTTCGTACAGCTTTTACACTACTGTTATTCTGTTGTCAACGATAGTCTCCATGAGCCATATTTATATGTTTATATTGATTTTGTCTGAGTCGCACAGGGGATGTTTAATTTTTATTTGGGTCAAATTTGTCGAAATTCTCTGATAAAGCACGCTATTTCAGCCAATCAGAGCACGCGTTATATGGAAACCTTTTTCATAATCTATTATAACTATGCTCAAGCACGTTTCTAATCATGAAGGAGAAGGCGCCATCTGTCGTGGTTTAAAATAATTTCAACGTTCGTCTATCACGTGAACAGGTCATGCTCCTTGATACCACAGCAACAAACCAATAAGTGTGCCGGATCTTACACCGCTGATTATATTACCGTGAACACCTAAAATA
>JAHPZR010049938.1:0-45000 GCA_019787425.1 Platygyra sinensis | reverse complement strand
TTCGAAATTTTGCTCTCTTCCTTACGCAAACTCCTTTAAAATTATCTAAACTTGATGACGAGATAAAGGTGTACGGGAAAGTCTGAACCTTCCGGATTGCTGAAAATTACATGTATTGCAGCCACCTTCCCCCCCCCAATTCCTGCCGCTTTTACAAAACAAGATTGATTTTCAACACAAACATATTTTGAAGGTTTCGTGTTCGTTTCTATGCAATAAACTAAAGTTTTTGAGCAGGTAAGCTCTTGTTTATAGTGCTTTTTTGACAGGCCTTTATATGGAATTATAGTCTCGACCGCAGTAAATTTTCCTTGTGTCGTCATTGGTCAAACATGCTCACGTGGTACGATCTCGGCGCGGGCACTATCTGTCATTAGTAGAATTCGTACTAGTATACTAATGCAAATGCTGCAATCTGATTGGCTGAGCTACTCGTATACTATCAGCCATTAGAGTGCAGTTGGCTGTCGGTCCTCTTCGAAATGCGATGTTTTCATGGTTTTTCCGAGGTTTTGGAAGGAAATTTAGATGTAAACGGGTAATTAAATTCCTGAGTAAACTAAAAGAAGCACATTTACGGTTTCTTGACTTTAAAAACTTGAAACTATTGAAAAAGCGGGTACGCACGTAAACAACTACAAATTTGCCAAGGACAGTTCGATACGCGCAACTTTGTTTAAGGGTAAAGTTCAATAATGCGTGGAAAAATCATTGGAAACCGTTATTTTTGTTAATTTCAGTTAGAATTCTACTAAAACAATTAGATTATTCGCTCTCGATTTCTATGAGGCGATAGTTGATTCGGCCTTCGGCCTCATCAACTATCACCTCATAGAAATCTCGAGCTCATAATCCTAATTGTTTAATTAGTATAAATTTACTAGCGTTCTATCACGAATGGGCGTTCTCTGATTGGCTACGCTATTCACTATCTATTCTGTGATAGATAGTGAGTAAGGCGTAACAGTGTGCGCTGGTTAACAAAAATGACCGCCGTTTTCTTGGCCGTTTTCCGAAGTGTTGAGAAGAGGTTACATTATCACTGTTGGTGTCATAGAAACAAAAAACCAAAGGAGATGATTCTGGTCAAAGATCACAATGCACGGCCTACAGTCCATATCAAGTGAACCAATCAAATTGCAGAGCAAATACATTGTAGCCGAAAGGAAGCGCGGGGAAAACGTATGCAAGCAAATTGACGACTTGGTTTTGGTTCTACAGAATGTAACTGGATAATGAACGTGGACATGATGTTTATTGTTGTGGAAGCTATCGCTTTAGCGTTAAAATCCAAAAAAAAAAATGCAAATTACTTTCGACATTCCATGAGAGAACTACCTAAGGCATTAGCCTGTGTACAGACGCCCTTCCTAAAAAAAACTCGATTTTTTTGAGGGAAGGGGCGGCTGTACACAGGCTACCTAGAGCATAAAAAGTGTTGATACCCCCCCCTTTCGAAGCTTAATAAAGCATTATTGTGGGAGTATGCCCACCTGTCATCGCGGGAGACCGGAAATTCGATCCCCGCCCGGTGAGGAATTTTTTCTTTCCCGTCCATAGTTTTTCTTCTGTGCGTGCTTCGCGACGAACTAAACATCAATTGGTTTCTAATGCTTTTCAAATTATGAAATTATTTGTTAACTAGCTCATTGTCCATTCATTTCCTTAAGGTGGCTCCAACACAGTTTTCCAGCACTTTCCAAGACGTAGGATTTTGATGGGTCAGAAATTACCCGCTCTTTATCAATTTGATGCTACAATCATGGTATTCTTCACCAAAAAACTGCCCAATTACTGGTGAACACGTTTGGTGGTTATTTTGTGACACAAATAGGTTACCGTAGCACACACTATGACGCTGGCTAAATAGGCCTATCCAGATTCTGCTCGGCAACTTTTCAGCAACTTTTAGGATTTTGAGCAACTTTTTTGTCAGAGAGCAACTTCTAGCAATTTTTTGGAAAGCTAGCACTTTTTTGGTAACTTTTGGGCTTTTTAACCTATTATGGACCAAAATGCTGAATAACCCCCTTTTTTTGTTAAATAAACAAGTTTAAATTCTAAACATCTTTCTAGTAAAACTCATATTTTTACCCTTTGAATGGGTATCATGTGGAGTTGTGGACGTGGTAATTAATTACAAGTAGTGGGTTAGCCTTAACCTCGTTCCCAGGGCTTTTACCTTCTCGTGAGGGCCGCCCGCCGCCACCCTCCCCACCCCACGAGAAGGGAAAAGCCCTGGGAACGAGGCTGGGGCAGCGGACTGTGTGTAAGCAAAATGGCGGACACCACGTTGTCTTCCGAGGACGAAGAAATCGTAAACCCTATTGAAACTTGTTTATTTAACAAAAAAAGGGGGTTATTCAGCATTTTGGTCCATAATAGGTTAAAAAGCCCAAAAGTTACCAAAAAAGTGCTAGCTTTCCAAAAAATTGCTAGAAGTTGCTCTCTGACAAAAAAGTTGCTCAAAATCCTAAAAGTTGCTGAAAAGTTGCCGAGCAGAATCTGGATAGGCCTATTTAGCCAGCGTCATAGTGTGTGCTACGGTAACCTATTGTTGTCACAAAATAACCACCAAACGTGTTCACCAGTAATTGGGCAGTTTTTTGGTGAAGAAAACCATGATTGTAGCATCAAATTGATAAAGAGCGGGTAATTTCTGACCCATCAAAATCCTACGTCTTGGAAAGTGCTGGAAAACTGTGTTGGAGCCACCTTAAGGAAATGAATGGACAATGAGCTAGTTAACAAATAAATTCATAATTTGAAAAGCAATAGAAACCAATTGATGTTTAGTTCGTCGCGAAGCACGCACAGAAGAAAAACTATGGACGGGAAAGAAAAAAATCCTCACCGGGCGGGGAACGAATTTCCGGTCTCCCGCGATGACAGGTGGGCATACTCCCACAATAATGCTTTATTAAGCTTCGAAAGGGGGGGGTATCAACACTTTTTATGCTCTAGGTAGCCTGTGTACAGCCGCCCCTTCCCTCAAAAAAATCGAGTTTTTTTTAGGAAGGGCGTCTGTACACAGGCTAATGCCTTAGGTAGTTCTCTCATGGAATGTCGAAAGTAATTTGCATTTTTTTTTTTGGATTTTAACGCTAAAGCGATAGCTTCCACAACAATAAACATCATGTCCACTGTCATTATCCAGTTACATTCTGTAGAACCAAAACCAAGTCGTCAATTTGCTTGCATACGTTTTCCGCGCGCTTCCTTTCGGCTACAATGTATTTGCTCTGCAATTTGATTGGTTCACTTGAAATGGACTGTAGGCCGTGCATTGTGATCTTTGACCAGAATCATCTCCTTTGGTTTTTTGTTTCTATGACACCAACAGTGATAATGTAACCTCTTCTCAACACTTCGGAAAACGGCCAAGAAAACGGCGGTCATTTTTGTTAACCAGCGCACACTGTTACGCCTTACTCACTATCTATCACAGAATAGATAGTGAGAAGCGTAGCCAATCAGAGAACGCCCATTCGTGATAGAACGCTAGTAAATTATACTAATTAACAATTAGATTATGAGCTCGAGATTTCTATGAGGTGATAGTTGATGAGGCCGAAGGCCGAATCAACTATCGCCTCATAGAAATCGAGAGCGAATAATCTAATTGTTTTAGTAGAATTCTAACTGAAATTAACAAAAATAACGGTTTCCAATGATTTTTCCACGCATTATTGAACTTTACCCTTAAACAAAGTTGCGCGTATCGAACTGTCCTTGGCAAATTTGTAGTTGTTTACGTGCGTACCCGCTTTTTCAATAGTTTCAAGTTTTTAAAGTCAAGAAACCGTAAATGTGCTTCTTTTAGTTTACTCAGGAATTTAATTACCCGTTTACATCTAAATTTCCTTCCAAAACCTCGGAAAAACCATGAAAAACATCGCATTTCGAAGAGGACCGACAGCCAACTGCACTCTAATGGCTGATAGTATACGAGTAGCTCAGCCAATCAGATTGCAGCATTTGCATTAGTATACTAGTAGAATTCTACTAATGACAGATAGTGCCCGCGGCGAGATCGTACCACGTGAGCATGTTTGACCAATGACGACACAAGGAAAATTTACTGCAGGCGAGACTATAATTCCAAATAAAGGCCTGTCAAAAAAGCACTATAAACAAGAGCTTACCTGCTCAAAAACATTAGTTTATTGCATAGAAACGAACACGAAACCTTCAAAATATGTTTGTGTTGAAAATCAATCTTGTTTTGTAAAAGCGGCAGGAATTGGGGGGGGGAAGGTGGCTGCAATACATGTAATTTTCAGCAATCCGGAAGGTTCAGACTTTCCCGTACACCTTTATCTGTCGTCATCAAGTTTTAGGATAATTTTTAAGGAGTTTGCGTAAGGAAGAGAGCAAAATTTCGAAAGAAACGTCCTTCCGATAACTTGATTAATTAAAATGAACTTTGTGTTTCGAATTTTTCACAAACGTTTAGATCAAGATGGAATGTCCATAAACGTCCGAGGCGCTTTTCTTTCTTTCAGGTGGAATGGTACCCTATATATGGACCAAAAGTTTGTTTAAATTGGTGAAAATAAGATCAATTGTGTGCTATTGCACCCATGACAGAAAATAAAATTTGAAGGTTTTACTCAAATGGTTGCTATGGTAACCAGCCACAGCCTTTGGAGATTTTCTTTTGATAGCATTGACGCCAATACAATTCCTGCTCTTTTACAAAACAAGATTTTGATTTTCAAACAAACATATTTTGAAGGTTTCTGTTTCGTTCTATTCAATAAACTAAAGTTTTGACAGGTAGCTCTTGTTTATAGTGCTTTTTGACAGGCTTTATTTGGAATTATAGTTCACCAGTAAATTTTCCTTTGTCGTCATTGGTTCAAACATGCTCACGTGGTACGATATCTCGCGCGAGGCACTATCTGTCATTAGTAGAATTCTACTAGTATACTAATGCAAATGCTGCAATCTGATTGGCTGAGCTACTCGTATACTATCAGCCATTAGAGTGCAGTTGGCTGTCGGTCCTCTTCGAAATGCGATGTTTTCATAGTTTTTCCGAGGTTTTGGAAGGAAATTTAGATGTAAACGGGTAATTAAATTCCTGAGTAAACTAAAAGAAGCACATTTACGGTTTCTTGACTTTAAAAAACTTGAAACTATTGAAAAAGCGGGTACGCACGTAAACAACTACAAATTTGCCAAGGACAGTTCGATACGCGCAACTTTGTTTAAGGGTAAAGTTCAATGATGCGTGGAAAAATCATTGGAAACCATTATTTTTGTTATTTCAGTTAGAATTCTACTAAAACAATTAGATTATTCGCTCTCGATTTCTATGAGGCGATAGTTGATTCGGCCTTCGGCCTCATCAACTATCACCTCATAGAAATCTCGAGCTCATAATCTAATTGTTAATTAGTATAAATTTACTAGCGTTCTATCACGAATGGCGTTCTCTGATTGGCTACGCTACTCACTATCTATTCTGTGATAGATAGTGAGTAGCGTAACAGTGTGCGCTTGTTAACAAAATGACCGCCGTTTCTTGGCGTTTTCGAAGTGTTGAGAAGAGGTTACATTATCACTGTTGTGTCATAGAAACAAAAAACCAAGGAATTATTTCTGGTCAGGATCACAATGCAAGGACTACAGTCAATTCAGTGACCAATCAAATTGCAGAGCAAATACATTTAGCCGAAAGGAAGCGCGGGAAAACGTATGCAAGCAAGTGACGACTGGTTGGTTTTACAGATGTAACTGATAATGGAAGTGACATGAGTTTATTTAAGCTAATCGCTTAGCGTTAAAATCCAAAAAAAAAAATGCAAATTACTTTCGACATTCAAGAGAAAACTACCTAAGCATTAGCCTGTGTACAGGACGCCCTTCCCTAAAAAAAAATCGATTTTTTTGAGGAAGGGGCGGCTGTACACAGGCTACCTAAGCATAAAAAGTGTTGTACACCCACTTTCGGAAGCTTAATAAAGCATTAATTGTGGTGAGTATTCCCACCTGTCACGCGGGAGACCTAGGAATTCGATTCCCCGCCGGGGAGAATTTTTTTCTTTTCCCGTCCATAGTTTTCTTCTGTCGTGCTCGCGACGAACTAAACATCATTGGGTTTCATGCTTTCAAATTATGAAATTATTTGTTAACTAGCCATTGTCATTCAGATTCCTTAAGGTGGCTCAAAACAGTTTTTCCAGCACTTTCCAAGACGTAGATTTTGATGGGTCAAAATTACTCGCTCTTTATCAATTGATGCTGACAATCAATGGTATCAAAAACTGCCCAATTACTGGTGAAACACCGTTGGTGTTATTTTTTGTGACACAATAGGTTACCGTAGCAAACACTATGACCTGCTAAATAGGCCTATCCAGATTCTGCTCGGCAACTTTTCAGCAACTTTTAGGATTTTGAGCAACTTTTTTGTCAGAGAGCAACTTCTAGCAATTTTTTGGAAAACTAGCACTTTTTTGGTAACTTTTGGGCTTTTTAACCTATTTTGGACCAAAATGCTGAATAACCCCCTTTTTTTGTTAAATAAACAAGTTTAAATTCTAAACATCTTTCTAGTAAAACTCATATTTTTACCCTTTGAATGGGTATCATATGGAGTTGTGGACGTGGTAATTAATTACAAGAAGTGGGTTAGCCTTAACCTCGTTGCCAGGGCTTTTCCCTTCTCGTGAGGGCCGCCCGCCGCCACCCTCCTCCCCGCCCCACGAGAAGGGAAAAGCCCTGGGAACGAGGCTGGGGCAGCGGACTGTGTGTAAGCAAAATGGCGGACGCCACGTTGTCTTCCGAGGACGAAGAAATCGTAAACCCCATTGAAACTGCAGTTAGCAGGGGAGCTTCGCTCATGGAGCCTGAAAAGGCTTCGATTTTTTTTTCTTTTATTACTTTTTGTTCGATTTTTTTTGTCCTTAGTTGTACCTTAACTGCTGATTCCCGCAAAGCAATTGTTATTAAAATTAGACATGCCCTGTGTTAAACAATATTCGAGCAACTTTAAACAAAATTTTTACTGAGGCAACTTTTTTTCAAATTTGAGCAACTTTTGAGCCAACTTTTCGGCATATTTTCTGAGCAACTTTTTAACTTTTTTTCGGAGCAGAATTCTAAAACGCCCCTACTGCTAAAAAACACCTCTTAATTTGAGCTTTAAGCGCTTATTATTTTAAAAACATCACGGGGAAATTATTTTCTTATTGTAGAATTTTGATAAGGCCGGATAGGATTCGAAACTATTTGGCAAAGTTTAAAAAAATTCTATTAATGGGGTTCAGAGCCACCTTAAATTTTCGAAATTTTAATAGACCCATGTGCGACGGTAAAAAAGAAACGCCACGCCTTTATAATGTAGACGGGACGGCTGTACCTAGGCTATACAAAAACTATCAGGATATGCCAAACACCGAGAAGAGAGATGACAAATACGACGCGCAGCGGAGTATTTTTGACAACATTTCGATCATGTTTTTGTTATGCGCGATGAACAATGTCTTCGAGTGTTTTGATTGTATCTTACTCCATCAAAAACAAAACTTAAGATAAACGGAGGAAGTAAATTTCAAAATCTATACTAGTTTACGGACCGGGTATCCAAACCTCCTCACGGTTTGTGATTTCCTTTGTTTTTAAAACATGATGAATTATTAGTGATTGAGAGACGTAAGTTATCGCGTCATACAACATGATAGTAATTTTTTTTGGACAATTCTTCCAAGGATTAGAGGTGCAATGAACTTAACCTCTCTGTTGAGACGCACATAAACCGCTGAGAAAAGCAAGACTGTGAGACCGCATGAAATTCGACTAAAATTTCAACGAGACTCCGTCCTTGTTGAAGTGACCCTGACCATTCGGCAGTACTCCCTAGAAGCAAGTTTAGTTTTTCCTAGCTCCCTCGTTTGTGTGGTTGTAACTGTTTCATGATATTCCCGTTTGATACCTGCCGGTGAAGTGTTTCCGTCGTCCATTATCCATTTTACAAGACAGGTGATATGTTGACCGCAAACGACAATGCTACCTGTCAGTAAAGTATTCTCTTCATTCTGCCTTTGTAACCGTGGATAGAAAATGCTGCCGGTCTACGTAGTGTCTTGTACAGATCCTAACGTAAAGCGGCAGCATGTTTTGTTTTGAGTTCCTTTGCAGAGGGTCGTACCAGAGATATTCATTGTGACGCGTGATTAGCCGTGAAACGTGAAATTTATTCTTCGGGACGCCATGAGCCCGAGGGTTTTTCGTGACCCGTGAAGAACCTGAAGTTTTCTCAACCCGTATTCCCGTGATTTTACCACTCTATTCTACGTGATTGTGTGATGTGAGCGTCAGTCCTCACCGAATGTGTTAGGATTGCGGTCCTATCGAAAGTGCACGGTTGTAACGTTATGATGATTTTGTCTAATGTGACGACTTGACTTCGCCTTCTTCCAAACACTGTTTCTAATGTAAGAACAGGTGTCATTATAAGAGATATCTCACTTGCTTATTTTTGTTGCTTCGGGCAAACGAAACAGCTATGTCGCGTGATCCGTGATCCCTTATTGGTCCCGTTCGTGAACCGCGGCCAGTGACCTCCCCCTCCCCGCCCTGTAGAAGGCCCCTCTTTGCATTATTTTCAGATCCGATAGGCTGCTCATTTTTCAACATAGTCTGGGCATTGATTTTTCTGCGGGACCGGTTTTTGCCCAGTTTCACACACCGTAGCGTCTGGCGGGCAACGACATTAGATATTCTGTATTTTTTCCTATTGCCCTTTGTCACGCGTTTTTGAAGGTGCTCATTGGGGGCCATTGGCAAGGATTTGGATTTGAACTTTCCATCTGGGCTCGTCATCCATCTTCATTTTAGTGGGGTATGGATGATCAATCGATCCATACTGATTACTTCATTACTTTGCTCCCCCGTTGCTGACGAGACTCAACAAGGTCGGAACAGCTATGACGTCCACGGTTTGCAATTCTTGTGCTTTCACATGTCGTTGCTCACGTTATAGCTTATCTACATACGCCCTCAGCCTTGTATTATTGTTTTCTAAAAATCATTTTACTCCCCACCTTGAAAAACTAACTTTCAAGTTTACTCTATTGCGCTGATGCGCTGTTGGGGAGGAGTAGTGGGGAGGAGAGGGGGAGGTAAAAAGCGGACGGAAGAGGAACTTGGACAAATAAGGGATCACGGATCACGGACATAGCTGTTTCGTTTTCCCGAATCAACAAAATAAGCAAGTGAGATACTCTTTATAATGACCTGTTCTTACATTAGAAACAGTGTTTGAAGAAGGCGAAGTCAAGTCTTCACATTGCAAATCACATACCTAAACCGTGACTTTCGGATAGACGAATCTAACCATTCGGAGGACTGACGTCTCAAAATCACGTAGAATAGAGTGGTAAAATCACGAATATCGGTTGAAAACTCAGGTTCTTCACGGGTCACGAAAAACCTTCGGGTCATGGGTCCCGAAGAATAAATTCACGTTTCACGGCTAATCACGCGTCACAAGAATATCTCTGTACGACCCTCTGCAAAGGAACTCAAACAAAAATGCTGCCGCTTTACGTAGGATCTGTACAAGACACTACGTAAACCGGCAGCATTTTCTACCGGTTTACAAAGGCAGAATGAAGAGAATACTTACTGACAGGTAGCATTTTCGTTTGCGGTCCATATCACTGTCTTGTAAAATGTATAATGGACGACGGAACCTTCCCCGGCAGTATCAAACGGAATATCATGAAACAGTTACAACACAAACGAGGGAGCTAGGAAAACTAACTTGCTTCTAGGGGTAGCGAATGGTCAGGGTCCTTCAAAAGGACTGAGTCTCGTGAAATTTTAGTCGAATTTCATGGGTCTCACAGTCTTGCTTTTCTAGCGGTTATGTGCGTCTCACAGGAGGTTAAGTTCATTGCACCTCTAATCCTTGGAAAGAATTGTCCCAAAAAAATTACTATCATGATTGTATGACTCGATAACTTACGTTCTCAAATCACTAATAATTCATCATGTTAAAACAAAGGAAATCACAACCGTGAAGGAGGTTTGGATACCCGGTCGTAACTAGTATAGATTTTGAAAATTTTACTTCTCCGTTTACTCTTAAGTTTTGTTTTGATTGAGAAGATACATCAAACACTCGAGACATTGTTTCATCGGCTATACAAACATGTCGAATTTTGTCAAAATACTCCGCTGCGCGTCGTATTTCATCTCTCTTCTCGGTGTTTGGATATCCTGATAATTTTTTATAGCCTATGTACAGCCGTCTTAATTATAAGGCGTGGCGTTTCTTTTTACCTCGCACATGTGTCTATAAAATTTTTCGAAAATTTAAGGTGGCTCTGAACCCCATTAATAGAATTTTTTAAACTTTGCCAAAAGTTTCATCTTATCCTGCTTATCAAAATTCTACAATAAGAAATAATTTCCCCGTGATGTTTTTAAAATATAAGCGCTTAAAGCTCAAATTAAGGGTGTTTTTAGCAGTAGGGGCGTTTAGATTCTGCTCCGAAAAAAGTAAAAAGTTGCTAAGAAATATGCCAAAAAGTTGCTCAAAAGTTGCTCAAATTTGAAAAAAAGTTGCTCAAAAATTTTGTAAAGTTGCTCGAATATTTTTAACACAGCATGTCTAATTTTAATAACAATTGCTTTGCGATCAGGTTAAGGTACAACTAAGGAAAAAAATCGAACAAAAAGTAATAAAAGAAAAAAAAAATCGAAGCCTTTTCAGGCTCCACGAGCGAAGCTCCCCTGCTAACTGCAGTTTCAATGGGGTTTACGATTTCTTCGTCTTCGGAAGACAACGTGGCGTCTGCCATTTTGCTTACACACAGTCCGCTGCCCTAGCCTCGTTCCCAGGGCTTTTCCCTTCTCGTGGGGGAGAAGGGAAAAGCCCTGGGAACGAGGTTAAGGCTAACTCACTTCTTGTAATTAATTACCACGTCTACAACTCCACATGATACCCATTCAAAGGGTAAAAATATGAGTTTTACTAGAAAGATGTTTAGAATTTAAACTTGTTTATTTAACAAAAAAAAGGGGGTATTCAGCATTTTGGTCCAAAATAGGTTAAAAAGCCCAAAAGTTACCAAAAAAGCGCTAGTTTTCTAAAAAAATTGCTAGAAGTTGCTCTCTGACAAAAAAGTTGCTCAAAATCCTAAAAGTTGCTGAAAAGTTGCCGAGCAGAATCTGGATAGGCCTATTTAGCAGGTCATAGTGTTGCTACGGTAACCTATTGTGTCACAAAAATAACACCAACGTGTTCACCAGTAATTGGGCAGTTTTTGATACCATGATTGTAGCATCAATTGATAAAGAGCGGTAATTTTGACCCATCAAAATCTACGTCTTGGAAAGTGCTGGAAAACTGTTTTGAGCCACCTTAAGGAATGAATGACAATGGCTAGTTAACAAATAATTTCATAATTTGAAAGCATGAAACCAATTGATGTTTAGTTCGTCGCGAGCACGACAGAAGAAAACTATGGACGGGAAAAGAAAAAAATTCTCCCCGGCGGGGAATCGAATTCCTGGTCTCCCGCGTGACAGGTGGGAATACTCACCACAATAATGCTTTATTAAGCTTCCGAAAGTGGGTGTACAACACTTTTTATGCTTAGGTAGCCTGTGTACAGCCGCCCCTTCCCTCAAAAAAATCGATTTTTTTTAGGGAAGGGCGTCTGTACACAGGCTAATGCTTAGGGTAGTTTTCTCTTGAATGTCGAAAGTAATTTGCATTTTTTTTTTTGGATTTAACGCTAAGCGATTAGCTAAATAAACTCATGTCACTTCATTATCCAGTTACATCTGTAAAACCAAACCAGTCGTCACTTGCTTGCATACGTTTTCCCGCGCTTCCTTTCGGCTAAATGTATTTGCTCTGCAATTTGATTGGTTCACTGAATTGACTGTAGTCCTTGCATTGTGATCTTGACCAGAATAATTCCTTTGGTTTTTTGTTTCTATGACACAACAGTGATAATGTAACCTCTTCTCAACACTTCGAAAACGCCAAGAAACGGCGGTCATTTTGTTAACAAGCGCACACTGTTACGCTACTCACTATCTATCACAGAATAGATAGTGAGTAGCGTAGCCAATCAGAGAACGCCATTCGTGATAGAACGCTAGTAAATTTATACTAATTAACAATTAGATTATGAGCTCGAGATTTCTATGAGGTGATAGTTGATGAGGCCGAAGGCCGAATCAACTATCGCCTCATAGAAATCGAGAGCGAATAATCTAATTGTTTTAGTAGAATTCTAACTGAAATTAACAAAAATAATGGTTTCCAATGATTTTTCCACGCATCATTGAACTTTACCCTTAAACAAAGTTGCGCGTATCGAACTGTCCTTGGCAAATTTGTAGTTGTTTACGTGCGTACCCGCTTTTTCAATAGTTTCAAGTTTTTAAAGTCAAGAAACCGTAAATGTGCTTCTTTTAGTTTACTCAGGAATTTAATTACCCGTTTACATCTAAATTTCCTTCCAAAACCTCGGAAAAACTATGAAAACATCGCATTTCGAAGAGGACCGACAGCCAACTGCACTCTAATGGCTGATAGTATACGAGTAGCTCAGCCAATCAGATTGCAGCATTTGCATTAGTATACTAGTAGAATTCTACTAATGACAGATAGTGCCCGCGCGAGATCGTACCACGTGAGCATGTTTGACCAATGACGACAAAGGAAAATTTACTGGTGAACTATAATTCCAAATAAAGCCTGTCAAAAAGCACTATAAACAAGAGCTACCTGTCAAAACTTTAGTTTATTGAATAGAACGAAACAGAAACCTTCAAAATATGTTTGTTTGAAAATCAAATCTTGTTTTGTAAAAGAGCAGGAATTGTTGGCGTCAATGCTATCAAAGAGAAATCTCCAAAGGCTGTGGCTGGTTACCATAGCAACCATTTTGAGTAAAACCTTCAAATTTTATTTTCTGTTCATGGGTGCAATAGCACACAATTGATCTTATTTCACCAAATTTAAACAAACTTTTGGTCCATATATAGGGTACCATTCCACCTGAAAGAAAGAAAAGCGCCTGGACGTTATGGACATTCCATCTTGATCTAAACGTTGTGAAAAATTCGAACACAAAGTTCATTTTATTAATCAAGTTATCGGGAAGGACGTTTCTTTCGAAATTTTGCTCTCTTCCTTACGCAAACTCCTTTAAAATTATCTAAACTTGATGACGAGATAAAGGTGTACGGGAAAGTCTGAACCTTCCGGATTGCTGAAAATTACATGTATTGCAGCCACAATTCAGATCGCGATCAGAATATTGAAGAAAAACTCTGTCTCCTCCCCAAAATTAATGATAAACTTGTGCCAAATCCAAATCGCTCACAATATTTTTTCTTCCTTATACAAGTGAATAGGTGAAAGTTTAAGTCTCATTGATAACAAAATAAAAACTTTGACAGCAAACTTTTTAGTTCCAACGGTAAACTAAAAAGTAGGTCGAGAAGAAGCTATCCACAAGTTCTTTGAAAATCAATTTGGAGAAGTTGCCCTTCTACACAAGAAAATTAAAGGAAATTAATAGTCAGTTAACAGAGTAACAAGAAAAGTGCTCTCAACTGTTTAAGGGTACATTCTCAAATCCAAAAAGAAAACGCAAACAGAAACAAAACAGAGAAAGGCTAAAAAAGGTAAAACAAAAAGGAACTGAAGTTAACTGTGAAGTGGTAATTAAAACCATTGCACCCCAACATAATGCCGATAGTGATGCAGAGCCCATAGGGCCACTAGAACTCTATTATGAGGGAATAAGCACCCTAAAAAAAGAAACAGTTGCCTTATATCCGATATGAATTTGACAAGGGACTGTTCACTGTGGCTGCAAAAGACGTTATAAAGCACAATATGGCATTTGCTATGAGTGAGACTGTGGATGATGATAGCGATGGTGGGCACGACTTTGATGATGATGATGATGATGATGGTAATGGTAATGGTGATAATAATGTTGAGGATGATCCTGGTGGTATCACTTCTGATAGTGATGCTGTTAAAGAGATCAGTTCTTCTGCGTGATATTTAACAATAAACGGATGTGCAAAAGCAACACGAGCTGCTTTATAAGCTGGGTTGTTGCATTTATACTTTCAATAGCTTGTCTTGTCAAATAATTGCATGCCTTGAGTTTTAGACATAATTTGTTGTCTTTTAAAACATGATATTAAAGCATCCCTTTACCATCATGGTGGCTTAATTTTTTGACCCTTCCTCTTTTCCCGTCATTTTTTTTCATAACCCTCCCAATTGAAAGGCTCAAAAACCTGTGACCCCTCCCTGTTTTCCAACCCCCTTCCCCCTACTAATTTCTGACAAGTCCCTAAGCATTTGTGAAATTAAGCCTGAGAAAAAATAGGCCTGAACAGGATTCGAACCCATGACCTCGGCGATACCGGATAGATTGGGTGGGTGGCCACCGCCCTTTTTTAAGCCACAAAAAATACAAAAATTAAATAAATTATGAATATTTTGTAGATTTTGTTAAGGTTAGGATCCGTTTGTTGACTTCTGTTTTCTTGTTTTGTCACCGGCGAGTGTCACAGGTTTTTACACTGATGCCCCAGAAATGAAGGCAAACACTGGGGTTGCTTCATTGTAATTTCTACTTCGTGGTATTGCTAGTATTTCTGATGTAACAGTTTTAAATTAGGCTCCAATTCTTACTGAAATATTTGGAAGCATGCCCCATTCATTCTACAACTCTAAGGAACCATCCAATCCCCCACCCCCTTGAAAAGTGCTAGATCCACCCCTGCTTTGGCCACTACACACATTTCTCTTATTATGGCAGGTGTAAACATGAATAGGAGTCAAATTTGAAGTAGTTTCAAAAGGGAGTTGTTAAGATTATAATGGCTTGGGAACACTATCAGACAGTTGACCACCCCCCGCCCCTCCAAAGAAAAAAGAGAGCCCCAGGTGGTAGGGACTGTTTGGTGTCCATCAACATTCTTCACTATAAATTCATATTTCCCAAATCCATCAAAACATTTCATTTTTTCCTCAGTTTAATTTAATCTCTTTCCCAAAATGTCCAAAATCATCCAAAATCTACACAAAATCACAAAATGTCGGTTCATGAGATAAGCAGAAGGATTCGGCATTAGCCTGAAACACGAATGAGATATTGGCAGAAAGGCCATGTTAAGTGACGACATAATCAGCTTCCAAGATTCCCCCTGCCTTAAATACACATGTAAATTTGCATTATTTTCTTTCTTTCGTCTTTCTGATTTTGTATTGTTGTTAATTAAACGAATTTTTTGTAACTAAAATAAGTGTAAATAAATTGAATTGAACTAAACCTCTTTATAAGAAAAACATTCCATTCGATGATCAGAGACCAAATGGACAAAATCATCCTTGTATCAAGTGCCCAGCCCTGAAATCACCAGCTACATAGGCTGTCTGAAAAAAATTAGCACGAGCCTCTCTTATTGCACCACGATAGACACTCACTTCAAATTTTATTGAAAGGGCTCTCCAAAAAATGTATGTCTATTTATTGATTTATTTATTGATTGCTCCACTTCAAAATTATAAAGTAATACAGAACAAAAAAACTAATTATAAAACTAATTTCTCTCATTACAGTAACCGCATATTAGATAAAAAGAGAATAAGCAAAATTTTGCAGATTTATAAGGAAAAACAAGGGCATACAAATGAATTATTGTAGCACAGATATTAGATAGTAATAGTAGCGAGGAGATCTTGAAGAAGCTATAAGAACATGTTATATTGTTGATCTCTCCTCTTGGGTATTTTAAATTAACAGTCTGAGCCAGGTCGTTCAAAAGCCAATTAATGCTAACCCAGGATTAACAGTTAACCAGATTATTTATTATTCTTGTACAAAACTGTTTTTTACTGCTTATGTTTTGTGTAGTTTGAGCTTAGGCAATTCAAAACCGAAGAACGAACAGAATAAACAGAAAACCTCACCGAAAAGTTACAAAACTCAAATCAAAAGTCTCGCTTATCCTGGGTTAGGTTATTTGGGCTAAAGATGTCATAGCTACATTTCTATTTCAAACTAGGTGTGAATTGCTGCATTTTGCTAATCTGTTAGAAATTATTTCATTATTCATTTGAAAGAGTGAAACTTGAAGCTGCTTTCATACATGTGGGTAAGGAGTTCCATATTTTAGGTCCTTGAAAACATGTCTGTCTTAACTTGGTCAGTACAACTAAAAAACTTCCTTCTCCAGATTTCCTATATTTTAATTACTTGTCTGCTTTGCAGTATAATATGCTGTTACCAAAAGGTCACAAAAATTCCAGTTGGGGATCCAGACTTTGAGCTAAGGAGGGGGCCTGGTTCTATTTTACCTGCTCAGCCAGCATTTTTTTCCTTCAGTCTTTTCTTCTTGTTTTACCCAAAATAAGGGGGGGGGGGAGTGCCTAGGGCTCCCAGGCCCCTCCCCTAGATCCCATTTATGTTCAGGATTGAATGCAAGTATTGTTTAATTAGTACTTCATATTTGGCAGGGTTATTTGACATTTTCATATAACTTCATATTTGACAGAATTGTGTGTGTTTTGGTGACTTTTCACCAATGAGGACACTTTATGATGCTTGTCATAAGGAATTTGAATCTCATTAGCGTTCAATCCTGGACATATCTCCTGCCACTGAATTCAGTGGATTTGATGTTGCTAAAAGTAATGGGTGAAAAAATGGCAATCCCAAGTTTTCACTGAAGGCCAGGCTATGAGAAAGATTTGCTGACATGTACACTTGTAACGCCTACTTGAAATTAAAAAAAACTGACTTCCCTGTGACTGCGTAGTATTTAAGGTAGCTTACCATTGCCTCCTAGCTAAAGACAATTTAATAAAAAGCATGTTAATCAAGAACAAAAATATATACAAGAAAAATGATCTTGAAGCTGAGAAGCAGTAGCAATTGTTACCAAAACTGTAACCTCTTAAACTAAGACATACTTCTAAGAACATTTACCATAATGTTGAAGACTCCATTGATCAATTCAAGTTTATGCCAACCTGAACCCTAGTTTCCATATACACTTATTTAAGGAGACAAAGTAAGATCAATCACTGGAGGACCATCCTTGTAAGAGTTGCTGCTGACATTTGAAAACTTTTTCTGATCACATTTTTTGGGAGTATCAAAAGTCAGGTCAATAACCGCAATATTTCTTTGACCAGAGTCATCTGAAGATTTGTTGATTGACATCAATGAGGAGTCTCCTCCCTTTATTTGCCAACAGCGATCTGAAGTGAATTCTACACTCTTGACGTCCTCAGGTACTGTTTCTAATATTTCCATGATATATTCATCTACAACTAACTCAGACAAAGGTGCAAGACATTTACAAATCTGACGAGAAGAAAAAAAAAACAGACCAAGTTATTTCTTTCCTATAAACTCATCATAAAAATTACTATTAAATTTAGAAAACTAATTGACTCTCTTCACATGTAGCTGATATGTTTACTAGGTGATTTAGGAGTGTACATGTATACTGTTAATTCAAGAGTAAGGGCCTGTTTACATGGAGTGAGGGTGCCCCGGCTAACCGCGCTACCTGGCTAACTGAGCTACTCTGGGAGGGCTAACGCCTACCTGAGGCACCCTGCTTACTTGCCTGGGGCACCCGGCTACGCGGGATAGCTTTTTACCATGTAAATGGTTTGTGCCTGGCTATCCCAGCTAACTGAGGTGAGATACATGTAAGCCACGAAAACATGGGGGCACAAAGTGAATTTTTTTTCTAGTTACCATTAGCTACTGTTATCTGCCGAACAGAAGGGACTTCAGTCTGAAGAGATCAATGTTACAGATGAGTCTCAGGCACAGAACAGGCCTTTGCCTGTGCAGGAAGCTGAAATAAGTTTCTTTGGTTGGCCATTTCATTTGATGTGCTTATTGGCTGCTCAAAATATAACTCACACAGCCCACTCACTGTCCCGGTTAGGTGAATTGTATGTGAAGGCTGTGTGTCAACCCTTCTAGCCAGGGGTAGCCCGGTTAGCTGAGGCACCCTCCCTCCAAGTAAACAGGCCTAAGAATACAAAAAAAATTAATTGCTGAAAAGAAATGGGTAATACTTCAAGCTAAATTCTCCATATCACAGTTCTTTAGAAATTGTGTTTACATATCAATATCATACAATCCTGCCCCCTTCTTAGCCTCCTAGGTAGACAGATGCTCATTGGCTCTGGCTCCTCAGCTGAAACACAGGGATATTTACGTGTAACAATCATGTTGTGCACTTTCCGATCAAGACATTAAGACACTTGTTTGGCTAGTTCCTCTCAAATGCTGGAAGCCTGCACGAAGTCTGCTTGGATCGCAAGACACCGGAATACTAGCGTGGTTACCAGGGTATGGTCTTTCAACGAGTGTGTGAGACATGTGCAAATATTATGTTTAAATTCTCTTTAAGAATCTATAGTGAATTCAATGCGGCATTCAACAGTTCACAATGATCCAGCTCTCAATATCAAACATGATCTCTAGCTACATGTAATCTTAACAAATAAAGGGAAGGAATGTGCTGTTTGTTCCAGCAGAGGTTTGTGCGGGGAAGAAGATTGTGTGACTAGCTCAAAGAGCAAATATTGCATGAGTTTACACCCACCTACATGTTGTAAGCTGGAACAGGTATTACATTTAACAGATTGTGTACTAACTTAACTTACTGGACATTTCCACTTCTCAACATGCTTCTCCCACATCAGTTGTAGATAAGCTTCTCCATCGAAACAAGGAATGTGGGTGCAGTTCCTTCCTCGCATTGGAGTTCCCATCCGTGAACGAGTCAGTGGACATAGCAGTGAGATATCTATAGAGTCCAGTTTGGCTTCAGTGTGGGAATTTAAGCTCTGATGCAGTTGCGCCTTAGTTTTTTGTGCTGGAACAAGACTTGCTGTCTTATATGTTTCCAGAATTCCACTAAAACTAAACAATAACAAAAACATAACGTATCAGTATTGACTGTTGGGAGAGCAGGGATGGTGCAGTGGTGAGAGCACTTGCCTACCAACAATGCACCCCCGGAGCCATATCTGGGTTGAGTTTGTTGTTGATTCTCGCCTTGCTCAAAGTCATTACAGACAAACTAAAGTGAAGCGTACCCCTCAAGATTGCATTAATGAACTGGTTATTTGAAAATTGAACCCGCTAGTCGTTTCAACAATGCAATAATGAATTGATTATTCGAATATTAAACTTGCTCTTTCGATCCAAGAATACAGCTAACAGGTTCCGTTTTCGAAAAATCAATTCACTATTGCATTCTAGAAAAGACTAGTAGGTTTGAAACCTACTAGTCACAACAGTGAACTGATTTTTCGAAAACGGAACCCGTTAGCCATATTCTTGGATCGAGAGAGTGATTTCAATATTCGAATAAGGTAGGTAGGTAAAGTCTGCATACGAGCCAAGTGGCCCATCAGGCCGGAGCTTATCCCGGTTTCCTTAGCATGAAGCGACTGAGAGCATTTCTACTCCCCCCTGGATGGGATGCTAGTCCATCGCAGGGTTACCCCCAGCATTAAATTCGCCGGTACCCATTTATACACCTGGGTGGAGAGGGGCACTGTGAGAGTAAAGTGTCTTGCCCAAGAACACAACACAATGTCCCCGGCCAGGGCTCGAACCGGACCACTCGATCCGGAGACGAGCGCACTAACCATGAGGCCACCGCGCCTCCCACTAATATTCGAATAATCAGTTCATTAATGCAATCTTGAGGGGTACGCTTCACTTAGTTTGACTGTAAGAGAATATAAAAATAATAACACCACACACCTTTTCTTTTTCTTGGAGTGTGAAATTTCTCTCATTAAATTTCTCTTCAGAGAGTATCTCTTCAGGTCTCTTAGGTTGTTTGGGTAACCTCATTTACATAAACATGATTTAAAGTTATTTATAAAGTACTCAATAACATTTGATATTCCTGAAAAAAAGGAATTGTTGATTGTTATCAATTTTTGTCAGTCAAAAGCAATCAATAGAAATCGGCAATCAAGAGTGATTGAATTGATTGATTACCAATATTGATTTCTAGCCATTGACTACGCCTGGTTTAGGGTCCAATAATATGGGCAACATTTTTCTTTAACTTGTTTCATAACATTGTTGCTTTACAAGTTGAAACACATTGTTTTGCGTGTATTACCCCATTTGTGACCAGCTTGTCTCGTAACAAAATACAATGTTGCAGGTTGAGGGAACATGTTGCACAAAGTACACTTGAGTTCTACTTTCTGCAACAAATTTTAGTTTTGCTGCTTGTATTACCACTGAAGCTTCAACTTGTCTCACAACAAATTTGAATTCAACACTTGTGATTGGCTTTAGCAAAGTCCAGCAATGTGGGGAATAAAAATATGGTAGACCGTAAAGACAGCTATTGAATTTGAAGTAGATGAATAACTCTCAGAAACTAAGGTCATAAATTTGCCCTGCACAATCATGAGGGCTATCATAGTCTTTCGGACACCTTGTTTGCCCCTTCAAAACAAGTAGCAAAAAAGGCAAAAGGGTTGCAAGAATGGTCACAAGAATACAACTTTTCACCTAGCTACCTGAATTGAACTGAGATTCATACTGAGAGAACTTCCCTGGCATGGAAAATTATGAAGAAATTGACGGCCAAAAGTCAAATTGGAAGTTTGTTGAAATGCTATTAAATTATTTGAAAGAAGCCATCTTTAATTACACATGATTGACCAACTATATGTGTAAAATTCCACAGACTTGCAACACTGTACTTTGCTGCAAGACAAGTTGGTCACAAACGTGTTAATACCAACAACAGAGGGTTTCGACTTGCAATGCAACAATGTTATGAGATATGTTGAAGAAAAATGTTGCCCGTATTGCCGGACCTTAACAACCAAATTTATTACAAGAAAGGCATTGTCACTCTCACAACATCTTCCACGCAGATCATGATCTTTGTAATGATTTGGGGCAACTTGTGTAATCTTCTGTACCCTTCCCATATAGTGCCAAATCCTCCACCCCCACTCCAGCTCACGATAACGATGTTGATGTCTGGTTGGTGCATTACCTGGGTTCAGGTTTTCTTTGCAACAGATTTCGGAGATCTTGGCACGTTTGCTAAATTAGAAAGGTTCACTCCTCGCCGACCATCAGTGCTCGAAGACTTAGTAGCACTCTGCCGTGGAAGTGCTAGGATAAACTAATTGATTGCCCCGTAGCCGTTCCAGCATTTCATAGCAACTCCCAAGCATTTGTGCCATCCCTCCATTTTTGTTCCATTAAAGAACTCAGACTGGAAGCCAAAAGCTACATGATCTGTGTGAAGTGAACCGACCGGAACATTATCTGATCCATTAAAATATATATGCGTTGAGGATCGAGGTTCTTTTTCACGATGGTATGGTGTGTGCCTATGGCGATGTGATCGATGTTTTCCCTCGTCATGTTTATGGCTTCGATGTCTGTGCGAAGAAGATCTATGCGATCTAGGCTCTTGATCACTAGCCTGGTGCGATCTATCTCGCTCTTTCGGCATCTAGCGAAACCGAAATTGAAGTTGGCTCGTCGAAAGATACAAGCGCTTCTGTAGGAGTAAACTTCGAGAAGACAAACTGAAGTGAAACTCACCCGCACTCTTTCCTTGGTCCCATGATCGATTCCTGGTCAGCGCGCCACTTTCAACTGTCATTTGTTCCCAGTCTTTTTCGATTTTCACTGAGGCTCGAGCCTTGGCACATATCCTCTAGTGTTTCGGGTGCCCCAAGGCCAAAACTATGTTCCATCTCCGCCAAAAAACTCGCCAAAAATCAAAGTTGTAAGGCAACATCCAACTTTACACATCGACATCGGAGTTTGTCATGTCAACATTAATATTCGCGTAATCAACTTCGAACTTAAAAAAAGTGGTATTATGACGAAAATCGCACCTTTCCTATTTAAGTCATTTTGAAACATAAACAAGTAGACTGCATGATAAGAAAAATGCTGTTTACTATTTTCAAATATCTCTTTTCGTTCCAGAGATATTCAAGTTTTTAAAATATGCAAATTAGCGAAATGATGATGTCATACACTCAACCAGATTTTGTCCAAATATGATGAAAAGAGATATCTCAGCCAGTTTGTATCAGAAATGTTTGAATCTTTGCAGTAAGATTCTGCTAAGTGTGCTCCACAATATGAGCTTAACAGTTTTGTTACCATGGCAACATACTGGGTTCCAGACCTCTCCCATATTAAAAGCTTTTCTGGCCACCTTTGGCCTTCTATTTTGATATTTGCTAGCTGCACTTCATATGCATGATCCAGCAAGCCTATAAATACGTTAGCTCTGCTTTAGTTGTGGTCTTGTTTAACATTTTCAAGCTGAAAATTACCAACGTATTGAACTCAATTGGGTGGGGACCGGAAAAGAGTGAGTTGCCATGGGAACAAAATTGTTTATAGTCATAGGTGTGTTTCCTGTAGAACTATTAGCCTGCCAAGTTTCAATGTGTTGCACTGCAAATTGGCCGAGATAGCTTTATTTATATACTCTATATAATATTGGGTTGAGTGTATGACGTCATCAGTCATTTCATTTGCATATTTTACCCAATTTTCAAACTTAAATATCTCCAGAACTAATGCAGATATTTGCAACCGGTAAACGGCGTTTTTATTTTTTCATGGAATTCTATTTGATAGACTCGAAAAACCAAGGGGTAAAAATTTGATCATAGTACCACTTTAACAACACAATGTCGGGAAATACAAATCAACTTCCAACTTCAACGACCAACTCTTCATTTTACGTCGCTAAAACCAAGTTTTCAGGTCAACTTTACATTTCGTGTTGTCAATACCAAGTTTGTAAATTTAGACTTCGTGGTGATATATTTCGACTTCTGATATTTCATTAAAATGTCCAACAGCGCGTGTGAACCTATGATAAATCATCTGTAACGCAATGTTGGACTTTGCCAGGCCACGTTCAACATTGTAACGTCATGTTCGTCTTTGCATCCCAAAGTTGAATGTTTAGCTCTTTCCACGAGCCCAAATCCGCCAATAATTAAAGGATAACAAAACTGGCGTCATTTATTCTCGCAGCTTCAACGGCACGTGGTCGCTGTGTTCGGTTGCAGTTCTCGCACCTCTTCTCAGGGATTGCCACGTTTCTCAACATTTAGTTCCTTAATTTACAAATTAACTGGCGAACCAGAACAACGGCACACTGAATCTCTTACGAGACAACAACAAAAACGAAAGAAGTAAATGAGGCAATCGCCCGGGACCAAGTGCCTCTCTTTGCCTGCTGCTATAAACTACGGCCCCGGAATGTAATTGTTTATGCGCTTTCCTATACTTACATGTAATGTGTAAATGAAGAACACAAGGATTACAGATTAGGAAGATTGATATCAGCTTCTGAGGCAATTCAGAAATTCAGCTCAAAAGTCCAGGGGAAGCGGGCACTCGAGAATTTTGGGCGAGTGTTATATTTTTTTTTGGGGGGGGGGGGGGAGAGGGCGTGGAGCGTGGGCTGTGTGGTCGTGCGTTGAACAAATTGTAACAACTATTAATTAAAAGGAATTGGTTTCTGTCTACAGTGTCCCAACACAAAATACACAAAAAAATCAAGAACAAATAATTCATTATCCTTAAATGTAAAATTACCAATAACTTTTTTTTGCCGAAATCCAAAAGAGCAGCTTTTAAAGTTAATGAGGAAATAAATGTCTGGGGGTTCATCCCGGGGCCGTAGTTTATAGTAGGGAGTTTTAGCAAACCACGACGGCTACGGCAACGGGAGCTTCACCAAACAAAAGGTTTAATGAGCAAAACAATAGCTGTGCACGTGCGTTTTGAATCTTGGTACATTTCTTTGCCGTCCTCTACAAATTAACGACGTGAAATGACCAAGTGCTACGTAGTTTGGAGAGCGCGAACCGCAATGGCTAATTTTTCGTATCTTCTTTTCGAATTAAATGCTGTCGGTGCATGTTTAGCCTGAGCTAGTTTTAAGACCGACAGACCTACTGAACAGATTTAAACAGCTGCGACATTTATAAGTAAAATATAAATACTTTTTTTGCAAGCCTTCGTGCCCGCCGTCGCCGTCTTCATTGCTAAAACTCCCTATTAACAGGCAAAGCGAGGCACTTGCCTCAGTTATTTCTTCCGTTTTTGTTGTTTATAATCATCATAAACACCCTAACACACACAGGAAGGTAATTTAACCACGGTCATTGCCTCAGTCATAATTTTTCATTGACATTGCCTCAATCATATTTTTTCTGGCTACGGCCCTTCACCCTGAGGTAAAACAAGAACGCAAGCTGCATGCAGCTTACTCGATCTAAATATTCAGCCGAGTTTACCTTCTGAATGGTTATTTTGGCTGTTCTGCAAAGAGGGAAGCCAGTTTGCAACCTGGAGAAGCGTACCTCGTAAGTGATTCAGTTGGCCGTTGTTCTGGTTCGCCTTTTAATTAATCAGTGTAAAGTAAGGAACTAAATGTTGAAAAATGTGACAATCCCCGAGAACTGCAACCGAACTCCGCGACCATATGCCGGTGAAGCTGCGAGAATAAATGACGTCAGTTTTGTTATCCCATAATTTTTGGCGGATTTGGGCTCGCGAAAAGAGCTCAACATTCAACTTTGGGATGTAAAGACGAACATGACGTTACAATGTTGAACTTGACCTGGCAAAGTACAACATTGCGTTACAGATGATTTATCATAGGTTCACACGCGCTGTTGGACATTTTAATGAAACATCAGAAGTTGATATATATCACTACGAAGCCTAAATTTAGAAAAACTTGGTATTGACAACACGAAATGTAAAGTGGACCTGAAAACTTGATTTTAGCGATGTAATGCACCTATCAATGGTTTGCCCCAGGATGGGGGGGGGGGGGGGGGGGGTCAGGCAACCCAGGGGAAATTTGACATTTTCAGGTTTTCAAATGTCAATTTCCCCACTCTTGGATCTCTAATATGAGTCAAATTCCCACCCCTGGGGACCACAAATTGTATGTTTTGTAGAGACACCAAAATTATAGTGTAGAATTATTCTAAAATTAACACAGACGTATCAAAAGGTAAGATTATTATTAAAAGCACTACTTGTCATTGTTGATGAGATTTGGCACAGGTTTCTGGATTCATTTGTATGTCACATCTGGAATAGGTCGTAAATATTCCGCTTTCATTCAACTGATATTTGTAACTAAGGTCCAGAATTGACCAGAATTTTATTTAATTTCACATTTGGAGTATACTGGCAAATCTATAAACACAGAGAAACACAGAGAAACTTATGACAGGGCGGCATCTAGTGAAGACATGGAAGTAGGGAGTAAATTTGATCTATAAATGAGCTTAGCTTTTGTACAAATATTTCTTCTTAAAGCTGAAGGAAAAATATCTTATGTCAGTAGAACTTAAAAGACAGAGCACTGATGGGCATAAAAAAACAGCATTTTTGGGTAAAAAAAAGCAACACAATAGACCCTTTGCAGGATCCGGTCACATAGTACGGAATAAATTATGCTGGGACGCAAATAACGCAGTGGGACTTTCAAAACAAAGGATAGTCGGGCTGGACTGGTAAGAGTTCTTTTGTTTGGAAGTCCCACTGCGTTATTTGCGTCCCAGCGTAATTTATTCCGTACCATGTGACTGGATCCTGCAAAGGGCCTATTCCTTACAATGTACTTGGACGCGGAAAACTCGCTCAAATGTATTCTGGGTATTTTCCAAGATGGCGCACCACTCGTCACTCATTCCCAGATCATCTCAACTTTTCAAGATGGCAGTCGAGTCAAATTTCCCACCCCTGGGGATCGTTGTGGATGTCAAAACCCCAACCTTCGTGCGCTTTACGAAGTCTAATTCCCGTGGGTTGCCCGACCCCCCAATCCTGGGGCAAACCATTGATAGGTGCATAAAATGAAGAGTTGATCGTTGAAGTTGGAAGTTGATTTGTATTTACCGACATTGCTCTCGCCCCATTTACCCGCTTCCTTTTTGCTCTCGCTCCATTTTCCGCGCGTCCTGAATGCGAAACTCCTAGCTTCTCGCGGCCCTATTATTTCGTTCGGCTCGCACGGGAACGTTTGCTACGCAAGCAAGAAAACGATTGTTTTGCAGTCTAAGGGAAGAGGGAGGTTCTGATCCCCTGTGCAGTCCCCTCATCGCAACCTCGTTCCCAGGATCTTTACCAGGGTAAAGCTCCTGGGAACGAGGTTGCCCTCATCGCCACGACATGCAAAGCCTGAATCACGCACCAGAATTTCTTAAATTAACATGCGCTTGTTGCCTATCGACAACCCTTGAAATGCAGGCTATTGTAAACAAAAGAGGCGCACTCTAAACCTCCCATAGTTCGGTGATTGACTTAAAGCGATATGCAATCGAACGCAGTGGAATACGACCGTCACATAATATGCAATTCGTCAAGCTGTAAGTGACATGTTTGTTGCAGTCTAAAATTAACTTTGTCTTGGGGTTGTTGTGGTATGCTTTATTATCACTCCGTGACAATTAATTAGATTTTGCCAGCGGGCAGTTCTTTTAAATGCCACCGTCGGAAAGCAGTTGTTTCTTCCTTCCTTTGGAGACAAATCTAAAGTAAGTTTCTGTATCACGTGATCGCCTGTCAGGAACATAAAAAGTAAACAAGCAGCCGGAACGATATTCCAGCGCCATATTCCAGCTGGTATACGTTAGATCAATAGTGATCTAATCGGCTTCACATATAAAATGAAGAATATAAAGGCAGAAACCGACACAACGTAGAATGTTAAAAAAAAAAGCAAAAAAAAAACAGGTGGACAAGAAATGGACATTGAGAGATTTGTGCCATCCAGTGAAGTTACGGCCAGAAAATTGATGTTCCCACTCACTAGCAGATTTTTGCATAAGAAAAGAACTCATTTCCCAAAGCAGAGAAATTTCATTGTTTGGGAGCCCAAATGAGGCCCCAGACGTCATATAAAAATGGTGATTACGTCAGTGTTTTAGACAATCTCAGCGGTATGGCTGAGAACGGGAGCGACAATCAATAATTCATGGCCATTTAATAAATAAATGTTGTCAAATTTAAAACCCTTTCGTGCAGTTGAAAGTATTTTAAAAGAGTTACGCCGGATTTACCGTGGCATTCGGCCTGATGGATGAAGAAAATACATTACTCCTGACCTTGTAGTGTTCCGGAATCGTTTTACAGACCATTAGAAAAGGTTCCCCAAAAACCCAAATATTCGTGTGTCAAAAGAAAATAGGAGCTATTAAATGCTTCCGTGTAAATATTGTCCTTTCCTTGATGGTGCACGCAAGTTCTATGAAGCTCACTCCACATATTACCTTTTCTTAGCACTTAGATTTTAGACTGAGACAAATACAAAACCCGCGTTTTTTTTTTTTTTTTTGGGGAGCTGTTTCCAGTTTCCATCGAAGGCTACATTATCTGTCCAAGGAATTCTCACAGCGGATAAATTGCTTAGAATATTGTTCAGGATTCGTGGGAAATTTGGCACATCATTTTTTGCAACCCGAGCCGAAATTCCACTCAACATCAGTTTTGTTGGTTATTGAAAAAAAATACGAATATGAACCCAAAATGAACCGCTGATCAGCTATATTTCCCAACTGCAAGTAGGTAAACTAAAGTCTAGGGGTGTTTCTATTCCCCTCTGGATGGGACGCTAGTTCATATATACACCTGGGTGGAGAGAGGCACTGTGATAGTGAAGTGTCTTGCCCAAGAACACAACACAATAATGTCCCCGACCAGGACTCGAGCCAGGACCGCTTAGTCCAGAGACGAGGAGCGAACTAACCATGAGACCACCCCGCCTCCACAACGAAGGATTTGCTCAGTTTTGAATGATGCCGTACTGAATTCACCATCAGCTGCCTAGTGGTTCAGTGCTGTCTCTGTTTCACCAACTGATTTGACTGACTCTAGGGTATAGGATCATTACCAACCTGCTGAAACTCGTAAGCTTTAGAGCAGGATGACAACAAACTGTATTTAGTTTACTTTTATCAGTTTTATAGATCAAACCATCGATCACCCGTGATTAAAAAATCCAACCCTGCCAATTTTTAAGCTGGTGACACGGTCCGGTTATCTTGAATGCAGGCGAAGATATTATCAGACCAGCTAGAGACAGTAATTAATATTCGAGTTTTCAGTTAATAGACATCAAAATCTCAAATATAAGAATCTTAAACTGAAGACTGTTTTTCCAGCAATTGCTAACAAGATTTTCAAGTTGTCGAATTCTATATACCACTGCAACATGCCTCTTGACTCATCGGGCCGGCTATCGGTCCTTGAATCCTGCCGGCTTGCAGATGTGATTGTCATTAAAAGCACAATGGCCTCGAGGATTGATCCTGCCTTTGATTAAATCTCAAAAACAGTTGCTCTCAGTTGACTGTACTAGTAGTTTCTTCCTTAATTCTGTTGGTAGCTTTGTTTGACAACAGGGTAGTGCATTGATCAAGGGAGTACTGCATGCAGCTCTGATGAAGTGTTCCAGTCCATCAGTACGTAAACAAACAGGCCCACAAGCACTTTATTCGAGCTGAGTACTAAAAATAATTAAACCAAAATCCGCAATCCTTCGTTGTTCCTTTAGTATATCACTTAATTTGCTGAATATCTTTTTCTGTCGACTGTAGTTAGCCGTCTAATAATACTGAAAATTATTTGCACCGAACTTGCAAACTCGCAAAACGTTCGCTGCTGCGAGAAAAAGAGAGCGATTTTGCTGGCACAGTATTCTAAAGGTTCTGCCCATGAATTTGGAACTTTCTTTGCGATAATCTTGATGGACGTTCTTAAAGTACCGTTGAACTGTTTTCCGGGCGTTTTTCATGCGAAGAGCTTTCCGTTCCGTGGATGAAAAATAATGTTACCCCCGGCGCTGGTGCTAATAGCAATGTTTGTTTTACAATTCTGTAACAGAAGTCTCCTTTTCGCTTCTTCCTCTACTCTGAGCCATGTAATTCATAGCTTTTCCTTGCTGGTTTTTCGGTCGCGAACGAAGATGGCAGCAGAGGCAACACAGGACCAAAGCTGCGACTACAAATATCAAGGCCCCGAGAAATATCACTATGATGGAGATTGAGGACAACATTGTTAGATTCGTGCACACTGTGATGTGGCCTCGACAAACTGAACTGCAGCTTAGCGAATGACGCAGGAAGAAAGAAAAATTAATTCGGTCATTTCATCAACGAAAGCGCTTTTCTTGACATAGTAAATAGCTTTTATACAAATAATAAGTTTACAAAGAGCCTCGTAACACTTTTGATTGGTTGTTGAGAATTTTACCTCCGGCAGGGCTGTGGCTATTAGAGGTGATGGGAACACAATGTATTATTGACAGCGACTTTGCCTTCAAAAAGTTTTGAATTTGCAAATAAGATGAAAATTAATGAAAACCGCTTCTCAGCTCAAATTGCTACCGTTTTCATTAACTGACCTTTGTTTTGACTCTTAAGCGGTGTGAAATGAGACGAAAAAGAGTGCATGCAGCTTTATGTAAATAGAAAAAAACCTATCATCTATTTTCAATCTCATTTTAATCTGTCTTCCTGCGTTGGTTGATTTTTATTTTTCCTAAGCGAATGAATATGTCATAAGTCGGCCACCTTTACTCAGATTGTTTATTCGTTTTTTTTTCTTGTCGGTGATATTGCACGTGTAAGTGAAACGATGAATTTGATAAAATCCCAAATTCATTTTCATCCGTGCTGTTATTTGTTTTTGTTGTTTATCTTCTGTGGATTTTGTTGGAATAATATTTCACGTCTATATCGCCTTCCGATATTTTTCGATCGTGAGCACCTAGCTTTGCCAGTTTGCCTTTGCGTTTTGGCTCGAGTTCAGTGGAAAACTATACGACCAGCCCACCAGAAATTCAATACCAAAACCACCAGTTTCCGACAGATTTGGATTAAGTCTCACTGATGACTGACAAACGTTTAAAAAGGAGAGCGCATCAACTAAACAAACTTAGCTTGTACATAAGCCTTTCAAGCAATATATCTTTCCAAGAGAAATCTTCCAGCTGTAAATCTTATATAATTAATTTACATATAGCTAGGCCTATAATTCAGTTCCTGTCATAGCTGAGAAAATGGCAAAGAACCTTACAATGCAAGGCTATTTAGCATATGCCAATCACAAAAGATGGATAGCCAAAAACATTTTATTAAACTAAAAGCTAGCAATATGCATCAGTCTATCTGCTGGTCAAAATAATGTTTTTTTATTCCTGAAATAACAATTCAGACATTATGGCGGGCTCCATGAACAAGACTTGAGAGGTGGAGAACACATATTTCTGTTTAAATGTTTGCCGCCCCAAGCAATAAAAACAGGTGAATGGACTTTGGAATAGGTCAAGTTTGGCTTTCGGGGGCTGTGATGACCACAATTAAATCAGCTTTGAAAAGATGGAAGTCGATAAAAAAAATCACGAATCTAAAATTGATAACGAAACACGCGAAAATATAACCGATCAAAAGTAAACTTATTTGTTCTTATGTATATATACCGGCTAAAAAGTGGTTCTGAATCGAAATTTGCCAAATTCTTTATCTCCGTGGGTACAATTTATTTTGAGAAACTTGTATTCACCGGAATCATCAGGCAAAAAATGTTGTCTACTTTAATCATGCATGAATACACACAAATTCTGTCAACCACTGTGTCGTTTTGCCCTCGCTCCAAGCAAGACCGCTATACAAGCGAACAAACTGATCAAAGACGCCGAAATGTATAGGCTGGATTGACAATTTTTCATTAAATTAACTAAAGCCTATGATTGGAAATAAAGACGAAAGCTGCTGAATATTATAACCTATTATAAAACAAGCCGCGGGCTTGAATGTGAAGCTAGATCGTTCGCATTGATGCAGAAATTAAATTCGGCTAATATTCCGCTCATATTTAGACGGCGCTCGAGAAACCATGGGCCATGAAAAAGCGAAGCTTAGAGCCGGTCTAAACGAAGGTAGACGGCCTATGGATTATCGGAAATAAAGCTGCAGTGTTGTTTCCCGTTTTCCATATTGATATTTCAATGAAAAGCTAAGCAATTCATTAAGGTTATCGACCAAGCGAGCTTGTTTGGTCAAAATGGCTGGATATTAGCCAAGTTCTTTTTTGCGTGTCTATGGATCTCGACTCCATATTGGTACATAAAACATATAGCATAGCGATTTTTTCTTGGACAGTTCTGTCCAAGGAGGAAAGGAGCAATGAAGTTAACTCAGTCTGTGTGAAGCACCAGCCCGTGAGACAAGGCCAGACCACAACACCGGGCACTCCGTTCTACTCCTTGCTATAAGTGCTAACAATGCCGGTAACCGAAATTAAATATATCTGCTTTGAAAAGATGGAGGTCGATAAAAAATCACGAATCTAAAATTGATAACGAAACACGCGAAAATATAACCGATCAAAAGTAAACTTATAACCGCCGCACTTATAATAGCCGCACTCCGTCGTCTTAAACGCCTAGTGCCTTCCAGTACACTGCTAGTTTTATACAGGAGTTTTGTTTTATCGCACTTTGAGTATTGTAATTCTCTACTAATCGGCATTGGCAAAACTCTTAATAAGAAGTTAGAAGATGCAAACCACTACGGTCTTCGAACAATAATGAACCTGGGGAGAAATATTAACTACGAATCAATTCTTAGAACAGCAGATATGAACACACTGGAACATAGACGCATAGAACAGTCGCTAATAATATTTTATAAATGCTACAAAGAGAACGGCCCAAGCTATCTGGCCGACCTCTTCGAAACCCGAATTACTCCTTACAACTTAAGAAATACTGGCCTCAACGTAACTCAAAATTCCTACAACAGTAAATTTCGTCACAACTCGTACTCATTTGTCATCTCTCGCATCTGGAACAAACTACCACCTTCTGTTAAAACCGCCCCTAACTTATCGTCTTTTAGAAGAAAACTGAAAACTCTTATTTTCACCGGCTGTCAATGCAAAAGCTGTCTATAACGACTCCTCTGCGTATACGTAGTTTCCGTTTAAATGTACATTTGTAAATAGTTTTGCGTGATGATTAGTAATTTAGATTTAAGAATTTTAGACTTTGTTAAATGTACTTTTAGTCAGTCACTTTTATCATGAGCCTCCGGCTCGGAAGATTGGGCAACCACTCCCCGTGTACCTGACGGTAAATAAATTATACTTATACTTATATACTTATACGTTGAAGATGCAGAAGAAGTGGCCTAAGATTTATATATATATTCCTTATCCGAGAAGACTTGCAGGTGTAACCATATGCAGATGTAATTACAAAGGTACCACATGCATGCAAACAAGAAAAAAAAAAAAAGAAACAAAGATAATATCCAGCCGTCT
Organism: Platygyra sinensis; assembly: GCA_019787425.1. Classification (NCBI taxonomy): domain Eukaryota; kingdom Metazoa; phylum Cnidaria; class Anthozoa; order Scleractinia; family Merulinidae; genus Platygyra; species Platygyra sinensis. Next base: position 12,580 of record JAHPZR010049938.1, on the reverse strand, counting down.
TGGTAAATAAAGGATTTTAGACGTGGAATAATGAACACAATACACAAATGCGCGGGACGCAGCGCGTAATCCCGAGCGGGCAAGATAACACCATCTTGTGTGCTTGCTGGTAACCAATCACAGCAACGGACTCGCGGCTCATCTTGCGAAACTCACCGAGTAAGCCATATAAGAAACAAACTTATGTTCTAAAATGGCACTTTATCGTATAAACTGATATATTTTGTTTTCTTTCGTTTCTGTTGAAGATATAAAATGGCAAAAATATTGACCCCGGCCAAACGATCGCAACCCGATTTCAGCACAACATATCCCAACATTGTTGGCCTAGCGTTTGCAAGCCTCGACTAAACCATCGCAACATGTAAACGCAACATATTGTTGGGAGCCACTCTGTTGCGACGTGCTGCGACATGTTGGGTGTTGAAAATCGAACTAGCGCGCATGCTCGGGTGCAACCTTGATGCACGACTACAACATCATGCAACATCCACACGTGCTGCATGAAAAATTTGACCATTTTTAAATTTGAGCCAACAACACCCGATATGTCCGATTGCAACAGGGTGGCCGGCATGGCCAAACACAACCAACCGGTTGCGCCCAACAATGTTGCAATATGTTGCATTGGAATGTTGCGATCATTTGGCCGGGGCTTTAGACTAACTTGCTAAAATTGATTACCATACCCTTTATGGGGGTACGTACATCTATTGATTGGGATCATCCCTTCCGTGCCACACCCTTGACCTTTGAAGTTTGCCTCTCCCCTCTCCTCCCCACCTCAACCAAGCATTGCTTTGTTATTGAGCGAGCCAAGACAGATATACAGTCATACAATACGCCGCTAGGAATAAAGTGTATCCTTTTCTTTATTTCACATTGAGAAATAACTCTTGCTGGAGTACTGTAATATAAAACAAACCCGTTACAGATCGCATTTTTTTGTGTATCGCCATAAGAGTTGGTTTCGTCATAATCTTGTTGCCTTATAAAACTTTTTTTTATAACATAACTAAAGCAAAGCGCGCACTCTGATTGGTTAATTCAGCATCTACTATTTGCCCATGGGTGTCAGTATGCTGTTGACGTAGTCGATAACTAAAGCAAAGCGCGCGCTTTGTGATGTAGCTCAATAAAAAGACTTCTGTTGTTCCAATGTCTCAATGTTATGTTATAAAACAAATGGTAAACGCCATAGCGAGTACTATTGAGTTATGGATGCACTTGGGACGTTTGCTAAACACTCCAGAAGCTAGAGTCGCACTCGGCTATCGCCTCGTGTGACTCTTACGCTTCTTTCGTGCTCAGCAACCTCCCGCGTGCATCCATAACTCAATAGTACACGCTATGACGTTTACCATTTGTTAAATCATCTCTCTCAGTACGCGCGCTGTGATTGGTCAATTTAGCGGGCCCTATTCTCCTGTACGGCCAGCTAATAATTTTAAGTTATTTTTTTGGCCAAACTGTTTCGCGATTTATCGCCAAGTGTTCTTAACATTTGTAGCAAGTGAAAGTATAAAACTTTCTTTTACTCTAATCGTGTATTAAAGCGTGCTAACGACTTAAACGGATTTTAAATTGACTCGTTTTAACTTCGAGATGCGTCAGGAATTTGAAGCCGTTCCGCGTGAATAGAAATTGTTGCCAAACCCGTCAGACACACAGTAGAGATATGATAAGTATCCTGCTAACCCCGTCTTCTCGGTCCGAACTGTAAGTTATGTAAAGAAGATTTTAAAACAGGGTCATTTGAGTGCAATTCTACGCATTAATAAACTTACCTCTATTTTTAACCACCTTTGAAATTATAAATATGTTGTGCCCTAATAACTTAATACTATATTTCACTATTTTAAAAGTGATTCTACATTTTAATGTTTCTCTTCTTGTTAACCCCATAGCGGTAAGGTCATGTGATTAACACTCTCATAACCAGAGTCTACAGGCATACCAATCAGCGGATATCTAATGGTTGCTAGGTAACTATCTGGTGTAGGCACCACTTACCATATTTGGTAACTACCCAGACCATCACGTGAATGCCAATTTTGCTTGTGGTTAATATTACTACAGTTTGCTTGCAGTAATCTTTCATTTTTATGTTACTGCAGTTTAAATTTGAGTATAATAATTACCCAGAACATTACGCGGGTGTCTACACCAAGTAGTTGCCGGTTGCTGGCGGACTGCCCCTGACCGAATGTACTCCAAGTCGACGTCAAACAAAAACACCGACTTATCTAGTTGTGCCATTATTATCAGCGTAAACATTATTACCAGCGTAACTTTCTTTCTGCAAATAATTAGCAAACCTTACTACAAACAAGAGACAGTGAGCTCTTGCTACAAAGAAGGCGTTTGTCAACCTACCATCCCCTGAGTCAAAACCAAAAATTCACAGTACAAAGATTCTTTTCGTTTACAAAATGTCTTTTGAAGCGTTATCTTTTTGGGCAGCGACGCGAAACTTTCGCAATGGAAGGCTGAAAATACTAAGAAATTACGTAAGAATATTCTAGTTGCCAGCATCGACAGACCCGTGGAGGCTTCAAATATACCCCCGGTGCCTACAGGTCTCTGTTACCGTGACGCACAAACTTCAGATGAGAGTCACGTTACAGCCTAGGTACTGTCGTTTGAAGCATGTTTTCATATAACATTCCGTCTTGAACTTGTTAGGGGAATATGTTAGTCTTAGGTATTTTCTTTGGGTAACTGCTATGTACATATTAAACAAGAGTTCAAAGCTCGTGTTACGAAGCCTTAACAGGCGATGGTGTTCTGAGAATAGCGACAGCGTCGTCGTAACCCGAGCGAAAGCCGCTCTCCATGTCCTGGAGACTAGCCTCCAGGCTGTGTGTCGTGATAGAGTGCGCGTGGTGTGCTTGGACAAGACGCTCCAGCCGTGAGATGATTTCGTAGTCTGGGACAGAAAGTGTGTTGATGTCTAGACCAAGAAGACGAGCTAACACTTGACGGAAATCCAGCAACTGAAAAAAAACAAGGAGTAAGGTTGGCGTAAATATATACACGCACTCTGTTTCTTACAGGGGGTCCAAAAGGCACTGCTCATAAGTTTGATACAACAATGCATCGTCGCCGGGCGAGAGATTAGGCTGAGGGGGAAGATCACTGACGTTTCAGGCTACGCACCGTCAGCTCTCTTATCAAGAAGACAGGCGACAAGAAAGGCAAAAAAACAATAAGGTGATGCATTACCTAATTCTCAGCAGTACCACAGGGAGACAAGTATGGCAACCAAAAAGGAGAAATTCATATCTGAGAGTCTGCTCTTAATACTGTAAGTTCATGAGTGATGGTGAAATTGCAGCTCGGTAAATATATATATGAAAGTAATGTAACACGAGCGTGGGACCTAGAAAAAATCTGAGTCCCGATAGGATTTGAACCCATGACCTTCCGAACACCGGGCGGACGCTCTATCCACTGAGCTACGAGAACTCATGGAGAGCCAGGTCATTTAACTGAGTTCTTATATGACATGCGTCTCCTGCCTCCTGCAGGATTCAGCAATGAATATGTGATAAATATTAATAGTGATAAATGAGTGATGGTGAAATTGGGTGATGGTGAAATAAATGAGTGATGGTGAATATTTATCACATATTCATTGCTGAATCCTGCAGGAGGCAGGAGACGCATGTCATATAAGAACTCAGTTAAATGACCTGGCTCTCCATGAGTTCTCGTAGCTCAGTGGATAGAGCGTCCGCCCGGTGTTCGGAAGGTCATGGGTTCAAATCCTATCGGGACTCAGATTTTTTCTAGGTCCCACGCTCGTGTTACATTACTTTCATATATATATTTACCGAGCTGCAATTTCACCATCACTCATTTATCACTGTTAATATTTATCACATATTCATTGCTGAATCCTGCAGGAGGCAGGAGACGCATGTCATATAAGAACTCAGTTAAATGACCTGGCTCTCCATGAGTTCTCGTAGCTCAGTGGATAGAGCGTCCGCCCGGTGTTCGGAAGGTCATGGGTACAAATCCTATCGGGACTCAGATTTTTTCTAGGTCCCACGCTCGTGTTACATTACTTTCATATACTGTAAGTTCAGTTGTTTCAACACGTCTGTGTTTGTAAGTTTTTCGACCTTTCTTGGACATGTCTTCACCCAACCTCCTAACCCACCCTCCAAAAAAATAACTGCATACATGTCTAAACAAAACTGTATTCACCTGTTTTTCTCTTACTCTACTCTCTTCTAGCGCTTGTTTAGTAGTTTGTAGTTCACTGTTTAATTGCTGTACTGTTTGTGATGAGCGCGCTTTCTTTGCTTTCGCTTCGTTCTCTGTCATTTCCAGCTCGTTCTTTAAGTCGTGTAGTTCAGCTGATGTCTTGTGCTTACTCTTAGCCAATTTGTTCACCGCGTTCTCAAGTTCTTCAATCGTCTTTCCTTGCTCTAACGTTCTCACCTACAGACAGAAAACGATCAATAAACAGTGATCTTTGGGTTTAAGGTAATTCCCTTGAAATAAAAATGACAATAGATTTTCGGTCAAACTTTGCCCACTGAATATTTATCATATGAGAACTTCAATTTTGAAATAAAAAAGTGGGGGTGCCCATACTCATTACGGAGCACTGGGGCATTGAAAATGACCCATTTTGGCATTATTTAATGCTTATTACAAGAACGCATTCCCAGTAATAATTGTAAATTTTTGTGACCGAGCCTCATGAGAACACGCATTAAACTGGAGTCAATGCGTTGTATCGGACACAAATAAACTTTTTAAGTTTGATTTAGACAGAAAGTTGAATCCTTGATTAAAATTTCAACCAAATTTCTTGACATGGTTACCATAGGGCAAAATAGAAAAGACCACAGTTTACTTGCTATTTTCGCTATTTATTCAATTTTCAGCAATAGAAATCAGATCAGTCTTTCCTCAAGCAAAGTTTATGATAAGTTGATTACAATGACCGGAAAAAAAATTGAGGTGCCCATGCTCGTTGGTGAGCTATAGCCATTTTTCAACTGAAAGAGCTCAATATCAAGGCAAATCCGCCATGTTGTCGATGTGCACTTGCACGAGAGCGCGCTAAATGACGCCATAAATTATGCGCAGAAAGGATACGCAGTGCAATTGTGAGGAATGACCTTAAGTGTAGGTAATCTAATTTTTTACCACAATTGCAGGTAATCTCGCAATCTGATTGGCTAATTTGCCGTGGTAAATAAGAGTCCTTACCACGCTGCTCGCGTCAATGTGTCACGCAATGCCTTTTTCAGCTCGCGCTCTGAAAAAAAAACATTTTCTTTGACGTTGATATTGTGGTAAAGAACAAATCGAAATGTGGTCTTTCGTGGTGTGTACTCTTATCGATAACGAGTACGCGTCATTACTCTTTTCCCAAGCATTTTTTTCGAATTGTTTCTGCATATTAAGCGAGTTTGCAAACGGTTTTGAAAAGTCTGACGCGTACAAGCAGCTCATTTGCATAATGCAGCGCGTGCACTTTCAAATCCGAGTCGGTGTTTTCAATTGTCAAGATAAAGATTTTGTTTCTTTGATATTGTGGTAAAAAACAAATCGAAAGTGGTTTAGCGTGGTATATAGTCTTATCGACAACGATACGCGTCATCACAGTGGTCAAAATTTGTTGCGGACTCACTCGGCTGCGCCTCGTGAGTCCACAACATTTGGACCACTGTGATGACGCGTATCGTTGTCGATTTAGCAAATTGACGTCAGTTTTTTATGCGTCTGTCCTGTTATTGATCATGAATTTCGTCATAACATTGTCAAAGTAGCTGTGGATCCACGAGGCGAGCCGAGTGGATCCGCAGACTACTTTGACAATGCTATGACGAAATTCATTGTCAATAACAGGACAGACGCATTAAAAACTGACATCAATTTGTTTTTTTACGATAACAAATTGTCGAATTGCCCGCTCTCGCTCGCTGACGTGTCGCATGAATTTCAAATTCATGTGTCGGTCCGCATATGGACAATAAAAATTAACCAATGAGCGCGCGTGAATTTCTGCAGTTATCGTAAAAAAGACTATATACCACGCTAAACCACTTTCGATTTGTTAAATAACTCGCAGTTACTATGCGCGCTGATAGTTGAATGAAGCGCGCCGTTTTCTACTCTACTACTCGCTAAAATTTAAAGCTTTTTGTCGTCAACTGGACTGTTTTGTGATTTATCGCTAAGTGGTCTTGACATTAATAGCAAGTAAAAGTTTAAACTTTCTTTTACTTTAAATTATGTATTAAAACGTGCTAACCACTTGACAACGAATCAGGAAAACTATACAGTATGAAACGGTTAGTTTGGTAAAATACAGCTATGGTACAATTCCAAGATGCTCAAATAGGGTAAAGTCAAGCATGCATGACTCTCGACACTCTCACAGTTTATAGTGTGTTATTCCATCTCTTTACACTTACCCTAAGTTCGCTAGCCTCTAATAATTTAGCTTTCAGACCCGTTACTTGTTGCTTATAATCGAGAAGTTCTCGCTGAAGTTTATCATTTTGCTTGACGAGTTTCTTGTATCTGATCGAGTTCTCGTCTCTCTCAACTTCAACTCGTCCTTTGTCTCGTAATAGATCCTCTAGTTCTGTTACTTTCTTTTTCAGTAATCCCAGGTGTAAATCTTTACTCTCCAGCTGTTGTTTAGACCATTTGAGACGTCTTTGAAGGTTATAAATGGTCGTCTTTCTGTCATCTAATGCATCAGCCTGCAATTAAAACGTGTGAGATCACCACGAGTAATCCAATATTTAACAATTATTCCATGAGCGCGCGTTGGATATGAGATGATAGATAGCCAACGAGGCGCGTAGCGCCGAGTTGGCTATAATCATCTCATATCCAACGCGCGCGAGTGGAATAATTGTTTATTAAAAACGCCCCCAAAATATAGAAAACTAGACTACAATAAAGAACTAAAAGGCCCAAAAAAATCACACATACGCTCGCCATTTTTGTAGATCATGGTATAATGGCTCATATACCATGATGGCTAAGCCAATGAAAACTCTCGAATTGCATTATCCAATGATCCAGTTTTTAATAATAAAGAATATTCAATGGTTACGTTAAAAAATGATATTACAATTTACATTTATACTGCGCAGTTAAATGAATATATGAGCGCATGCGCATTGCAAAAGTGAGCTATAAAACATTTACAAACTAAAAAGTACAATAATGCAAAATAAGCTAGGTTTCTCAAAATAAAAACCGTCTTTGGTTTGCCTTTACTTTGTTTTCAATTCGACAAGCTCGCTCTCATGTGGAGAACTTGAACTGGGCATAATTTTTTAAACTAAAAATCTAGAAAAAAGTAAAAGAAAACCACTTCATGTCAATGAAAATGACTTCCCGCTTGTCATCAAATAACGTAGCAATTCATTGGCCGTTTTAAGGTAACACAGGAAAGCCAAGAGCGTGGAGATATTTCTGTTTACTCGAGCTAGGATAGAGCGGCATGTCGCACGAGTTTCACGAGTGGAGAGAATGAACTTAGTGCGCGGAAAACTGAACAAAGGGCCATTTGATAGTTTATTTCTGTCTATCGCTAGCTGCTTCATGATGTCCTACTGTACCTCGAGCTTGACCAGCTGCTCTCCTCTTGCTAACAAAGCCTCGCCATTAACATCTAAGCCAACATCATCAGCCATTTCATCGAGTTTCATAACCCGAGCCAACTTCTCACAGAATGTAACAAACTGAAACAACGTTTACAAACAATGGTTTGAGAACGGGATAAATGGCAATGCACGTAATCAACAGAGCAATCTCCTCTTTCATTTAAAAGAACTTTGGCACAGTTCAGATTTTCTCACAAAGTTTGACGTGTGATCATGAAAACTCGAGAGTTTTCCAAGCTTTGCTGCATCCGGTCGGCAAATCACCTTCAAGTTAGTCATGTTACCTAACAACGTCTAGACTGCAATCAGTGTTACCTTTCTCTTGTCATCTTTCAATTGGTCTCTCTCTACATCAGAGGTTAGAAGTTCTCCTTCAAGGCCTGTCACACGTTCTTGGTTCTCTTTCAGTTGGGTCTCTGCCTCGTTAGCTCGTTTTAGAGTGGTACGGTGAAGGTTCCTTTGACTCTCCAGCTCCTCAGAAAGGTTCTTGTACTGGACCCTTAATGATTCTTCTCTCTGAACGCGGTAAAATAGTGACCCATTAAGATACATGAATGATTATAGTAAGTGAAACTTTATTTACCTGTTGATTGTTTTTTATTGGGGCAATCTTTGAAATAAGAGACAAATCACACTTTAAAATAGAATACAGTGGAAGTAATCCTATGAGTATTTTAAATTTAAAATGAATTTAGAGAGGGGAGCTAAAAAGACAACCAATAACATCTAGTGATCTGAAATCAAGCGGTACATACCGATTTCACATCTCTGTAGTCTCTGACTATCTTCTTTAGTTTAGAAATTATAGCATCTTCCTCAGCTGCAATGGAATCATCTAAATCTCCAATCAACTGTGCCAGGTGGCGCTTGAAGTTGTGCAGCTACAGTGAAAGACATTAATTAATTAATCAATTAATTTATTGACAATAAAGTTGACAGTTACTTGTGATAATTTGGCTGCTAGTCTTAGCTCATTTCATCCCGGCCAAGGGAGTCATCAGGTACCCTATTTTTCGGGTGGACACTTAAGTGAGATCAATTGAACAAATTGAACATTTGAAATAAAGTGTGCCTGCAAGATGCAAAGAGAACAAACCTTTGAATGGGCTGATTGACCTGTATATTCACTGGTGTGTAGTGTTTGTTCCATTTCATGAAGTCTGTAATTCAAGAGAAGGATCTAGGTAAGTTTCATATATCAAAATTTCTACTAAGTAAGTGGTTACAAGATAATTTCTTTTAATAAATGAAACATTTCTCTGTAAAACTACACATGTAAAACAGAAGTTGAATTACTTGTTTTCTTTTTCATCAAGTTGTTTCTTGGTCACACCCCAGGCATCTTGACTTGCTGCAAGTTGGTGCTTCATCCGGTCAACTTCTATTTCCATTTCCCGAATTTTCTGCTGTAGAGTGTCTCGCTCTCTGGTCAAGCTGTTGACTGTTTCTTGGTTTTGACTTGAAGATTTCTTCTCTTGTCCAACCTCTGAAACCAACCTCATTATAGTTTCTCTAAAAAGCAAACACAAAATGGAAATTATGAGAATGAAAACCTTGTCTCTAAAAGGTATTTGTTTACCTCTTAGGGAGCTTAAGCAAGTGCGTTTTTTTGAGATGCGGACGACAACCACAAGAGAACATTTTGCGAGCTAGGACCGTATTTTCTCTCAGATTTTTATACTACTCATCATCTTTCAATATCAGTTTCAGCCAATCAAATTCATGAATTTGGTAGTTCCTTGTCCTTGTGAGAAACAGCCAATCCATATAATAAATATTCCTTGTGAGACACAGCCATATAATAAATATTTTTATAAGATCCTAATGACTTAAAAAATAATGTAGTACACCAGTGGAAAAAAAAACATTCAGACTCACACATTATATGAATTTTTGCAGCACTTGGTTAGTGATTTGTCAAATGAATTGAGGCACTCAAATCTCAACTATTGTAACAGAATCATTCTTTATATAGTTACACAGAAATCAGCAATAATACTACATAATTATATAAACATTCAACACTGAAGTCATACCTGCTTGCCTTAGACTCCAAGTTACTTTCATGTAAGTTACGAGACAAGGCATTAGCTTTGTCTTGTAAGCTATTCCTTTCTCTGACAATTTCTGCAATCTAATTCAAAATTTGACTTTCAAGGTATTGTTGACAATGTGTACATTAGAGCCCCTTAATAATATTTTATTCACTTATACTATACTATATTAATTACACATGTAGCTGTCAAAAATAATGACTAAAAACTGGCCTTCTTGTTCATAATTATTATAATAGTTTTAAAACAGCTGTAAGGTGGCAAACACAGTTTTTGTGCATGCTCTTGCTGATGCAATTCAGCCTGTGCACAAGCATTGCAAAAAATAAACATGCTGTTGATTTAACTATTATTTTATTTACTATATGCCCACCCTGCAGGTCACACTTAGCCGTTTACTAAGGTAAAAACCCTTAACTATGGTAAAAAAAGGTAAACAAAGTTCACCGCGGTAAAACGCATTAGCTGACTTTTACATTTTCCAGATGGTTCCTTGTCACAAGAGTGCTACCCAAATGTCGAGTTAATGACAGACATGAGTTTCTTCGCGTGACTTTTAACATTAGATAACAACTTAATTTTTCGTGACTGCGCCATGGATCGTAAACCTGTTGTAGCTTCGATTGTGGCTCTTTTATTTTGTCATGGCCTAAAAACGGAAAATTGCTGTTTTTAAATGTGTTCGTCGATTTCTGAATGAACATATTCATTCCTCTTATTCACGAAATTATAGCTTTACTTCAAACGAATAAAATGAAATTTACTTTCCGAGAACAGCACGAAAAGTTGTTGGACATGGCAAAGAACGTTTTAAAAGTCGCAAAATTCCACTAGCTGATAGTCAAAAGATTGTGCGTGAAGGAGATCGAAAGCACATGTATATAGCGGGCGCAATCAAATTCAGCTAAGTCACGAAATGCTTCTCAAAATTCATGACAAAATGTCACCTAAATAAACAAAGTTTAGATAAATGCGCGAGAAACCATGCTTTTTGAGATGGTTTTACTATAGTAAACTTTGCTTTCATCCTACCGCCGCTACTAACGCAACAGACTAGACTTGCGTTTACCATGGTAAAGTGAGAAAAGCCGGTCACATTGAAAAACCCATTTACCGTGGTAAACTTTCGTTTACTATGGTAAAAAAAGGTCAAGTGTGACCTCAACCACTATCTGTGCTACTTTTATCATAATTGAACGCAGTGTATTGATAGTTTTAGTCTTTATTAAAAAAGTAACGTTAGAAAAGCTATCAATGTAAGGAACCTGGCAATTCTCAGATTTTTTTTTGTAACCGAAAGAACTCAGTTAAATGCAGTACATACATAGTAAGTAAAAAAATTACAATTACTGGATTGAGGGTTGTCCAATACACTTGATCTGCAACGGGTCGTCAAACTGGTGATGGTTTGTGCTGGATCGTGACTACTCGTCACTGTTTGTTAGTTTGCGACATGTTGGCGATCGAGCATTGTCCTCCCCACTTATGCAAATGTTTATGACATCATTATTTTAGAACAAGGAATATTGTTACATGTCTTCCGCCTGTTTATTTGTCTTGTTTGTGAGTCGTCACGACCTGTCACGAACTGTCACCCCTTTTGCCCTTTTGACGACCCGTTACCGATAGGGTGTAATGGACATGTATGACTGGTTGATCGATTCCTGGATTACCTAGATTTTAAAAGCGTGTTTTAAACTGGGCGGAGCAATCCTGGCATAGAAGTACTGATAACAAACTCACCCTTCCAAGGAGTGAATGTACAGAAACAGACATTCCTTCTGAGGCATCCAACTGTAAAGCTTGCGTCAACTGCGTTCTCATCTCACCGTACTAACAATAATAAAAACAGTCGACTGCTCTAAGTACACTGCATATATACAGTTACTACATGTGAGGTGGATAAATTACTGTTGGTGAAAATCAAATTCTAAATCAGACCAAGCATAAGGGGAGAAGCCAGAGGATATCACAAACTTTGGACTCGTTTATTAAAACAACTTACTACGGTTTATGATTAATCTGAATCATAGTGTTACTTTGTTTCTCTTAAGTGTGAAATTGCTAAATAATAATTAATAATGCTGACATTATACAACTAAGTCCAATTTACAACACACACCTTGCTCTCCCATTTTGCAGCTCTGCTAGCAGCTTCTTCCTCTGCTGTGATGTGATGTTTAAGGGATGACTCCACTTGGTGTAGACGATCTTGCTGACTTTGCAGCTCTTTGCGTAATGATGATATGGTGACATCACTGCGATTTGCAAAGTTGTCTTTTTCAACAGCCTCATCTTCTGCCTCCCGTATTCTGTCACGCAGCAAAGTGTGTAATTCATTAAGAATTCAAGTTTTAGTCGACACATGCGCAATGAGGCACTTGGATTACCGAAGAGCACTGGACACCACTTTACATCCTAGCGACAGAATGCTGAGTCATCAAACAAGTTGTCCGGCTTTGTTGATAGCAAACCAGTTTCGATCGCACGAGCTGAATGCACGGTTGACCGAAAACGCGATGGCGCTTCCACAAACAGTTGGCTTCAAAGCTGAAGCAGTCGACGAAGAAGCAATTTGGTGTCCTTGCACTGTCGAAGACGTAAGCAATGATTCCGTGATAGTTTCATTTGACGGCTGGAATACGGAGTGAAATCGCCGCATATGTGATCCACGTGAGAACAGAAATCAAACGGTGCCAGATTGCAAAAGAAAGAGAAAAGGCCATCAACGTTAAATCGCAGGGAAAGCGGCAAGTCATTTGTTAAAGCGATAGCGAGTTCCAACGCGTTGTTAGCTTACGATTTATTAAAATGTATTCAGTTCGTTTGTTTACGTTTGAGCTCGTTCGGCTACAAGGACGCCATGGAATCGTG